>CM045453.1:31601247-31816155 GCA_024666655.1 Dascyllus trimaculatus
TCTTTTTCAAGAATTGACTTTTTTCTCTCAAACAATTCTATTGCACATAAAGCTACCACTAGAATTCACCCAATCATAATCAGCGACCATGCACCAATATCCCTCAGCCTGCAAACCGATCCCAACTGTAAGCCTCCTCAGACTTGGCGTCTTAACATTTCTCTACTTAAAGATCCAGAATTTGATCAGATAATAAGGAGGGAGTGGGCAGACTTTCTAAGAAATAATGACTCTCCTGACTTATCACCATCTCTACTTTGGGAAACTGGGAAGGCTGTAATCAGAGGTAAAATAATATCGTACTCCTCATACAAGAAAAAAAAGGAACTACAAATAGAGACAGATATTGAGAAAAAAATTAAACAACTCACAGAGGATTATGCAATAAAACCAAGTGATCAACTATGGTCTGAACTACAGAATGCAAAATTACAGCTCAATAATATCCTGTCAAAAAAAACAGAATTCTTACTACAACAACTAAGATATAACAATTTCGAACACAACAATAAATCAGGCAAATTTCTTGCAAATCAACTTCAACGCAACAAAGAAAAATCCTTCATTACAGCAATCCAGGATCCCACTGGCAAATATACTCAATCACCCGAAGAAATTAATCAGATTTTTTACAACTATTATCATAATTTATATTCAGCTGCAGTTAACCCAAACAAAGAAGATATTCACAATTTTCTTAACAACTTAAACTTGCCTAAACTAACAACTGAAAACAGAGACATCTTAGACGCTCCATTGACTATTAGTGACTTGCAGAGTGCATTAGACAGTATGCCAGCAGGCAAGGCTCCTGGTCCTGACGGTTTCCCTGCTGAATTCTTTAAGCATTTCTGGCCAATATTTGCACCTCTTTTCTTCAGGACAGTGACAGAGATAAAAAGTAATGGTTATATAAGTGCTCACATGAATACAGCTGCAATTAAATTATTATTGAAACCAGATAAGGATCCCACGCTTCCTTCTAGCTATCGACCTTTGTCATTAATCAATACCGATGTCAAAATTATCGCGAAAGCACTCGCCTCCAGGTTGGAGAAAATTATCCCGTCAATAATTCACAGCGATCAAACAGGATTTATCAAGGGCCGACACTCCACCAACAACGTCAGAAGACTTCTGAATCTGATCAGTTTGACGCAACGCTATAACAGAGAAGCGATTGTTGTGTCACTTGATGCAGAAAAAGCCTTTGACAAAGTCAACTGGTCCTTTCTCTTCGCTGTTCTCCGCAAATTTGGCTTTGGAGAGTCATTTATCCATTTGATATCAGCTCTTTATAATTCACCCAAGGCCACAGTCACCACCAATGGGATCACTTCAAAAAGATTCAGTTTGCAAAGGGGTACCAGACAGGGATGCCCACTCTCTCCCTTATTATTTGCAATATTTATTGAACCATTGGCAACTGCAGTCCGTCAAAACACCGATATCAAAGGTATCTGCTCTCAGGCATCTGAACACAAAATAAACCTATATGCGGATGACATTTTACTTTATCTGCAAGAACCCAAAACATCATTAAAGGAAATATTCAACCTCATCACAACTTTCTCACATCTTTCAGATTACTCAATCAACTGGTCGAAATCAATTATTCTTCCATTAACAGAGAATTCGTGGAACCCTGCAGTCCAAAACCTGGATTATTCCTTTCCCACTGGTAATATAAGATATTTGGGCATAAATATTTCCTCAAAACTCTCCGAACTAGTCCACCTGAATTTCACTCCACTTTTGGAGAGACTCTGTGGTGATCTGAGGCGTTGGAATAACCTTCCCATCTCCCTTTTGGGACGAATAGCTACTGTCAAAATGAAAATACTACCTCAAATCAACTATCTCTTTTCCATGATCCCATTTAAACCCACATCAAAATGGTTCCAATCATTAGACTCTGCTATTGGTAAATTCTATTCAAAAAACAAAAAAGCTAAAATTAGCCTGACTACTCTCCAGAAAAGTAAATCTGAAGGTGGTTTGGAAGCCCCCAACTTCATGCATTACTACTTGGCCAACCAACTACAATATCTCACCAAATGGATACATCCACATGAAGAATACAACTCCTGGCTGGAACTAGAACAGTTAGACTGTAACCACATCAAACTCTCTGACCTTCCCTTTATCACCTCCACCCTTAAATTCCATCCTTGCTTCAAGAATCCTTTGATTGCCTCCACCCTATCCGCTTGGTGGAAATCCCTGGAAATCACTGGCTCCCAGCTTCAACCCAGCATACTATCCCCAATCTGGCACAACCCAGACTTCATGAACAACAAAATACCTCTCAATCTCAGCTCATGGGCAGAAAAAGGGATCACCCATCTCCATCACCTTCTCCAAGATAACATAATTATGACATATACAAACTTATTCCAAACATTCCAAATAAGCAATGGAAACTTTCTCCAGTATCTACAAGTAGAGAGGACAATTACAAGGGAAATTCCAGCGCTTCGGACCACTTTACAGCCACCTGATTTACAGCCACCGGAGTTTGTCAAATGCATTGCAAAACTGTCCCCCAGAAATAAGAAAAACCTCTCAAGAATTTATAGTTTACTCTTAAAAACGGACTCTATACATTTGCCAATTTTAAAATGGGAAAAAGACTTTTCCATATCCCTTGACCTTGATTTCTGGACCCAGATCTGTAGTAACACATTCAAGATGACAAAAAATACCAACTTACAACTGATCCAATTTAAGGTTCTCCACAGAACACATATAACGCAATATAAAATGTACAAAATGGGTCTCTCGCACACTGACATATGCACACAATGCACACAAAAGACGGCTGATACTTATTTTCATGCCCTTTGGCTATGCTCACCTGTCTATCAGTTTTGGGCAGCAGTGACACAGAAACTCTCCTCTATCTTGGACTGCAGGTTCCCACAATCTCCAAACATTTGCTTAATTGGTGATCTTACAACAACAACCCTACCAGACACTCTATTCCAACCCACGCTCGTAGCTCTCACAATTGCCAAGAAAACTATTTTGGTTAACTGGAAAGATAAGAAAGCCCTCAACATCATCCATTGGCTGAACCTCCTCTCGGAACACATTTCACTTGAGCAAATCTCTGCTACCCGTAAAAACCAATTGGTATCCTTTACAGAAAGGTGGTCCCCATTTATTAGATCTTTAAATATAAATCTTTAACTTTGTATTGCCTGCTAGCGTATGCCACACCCATAATTTAAGGAAAAAAAAAAAAAATTGTTGTGATGCTCCAGAACAAATGTATTCTATCTGTGTCATTGGTTTGACCTTCATTTCAAGTCTCCTCTACTATACTACAGTCTCTTAAAGCTCTCCTCCTCAAGGAATGTTGGTGCCATGGACTTCAAGGCCGTGTGGATGCACTAGTGGTGTCTTTTCCCTCTTGTCCCTGGGGCTGCTGCGCAGCTCTTCGGGGCCTGCTTGGTCCGGGCTCTCCCCCCTGGTGGTGGATGTATCCGGTGTCTCGCCATTGGAGCGCCTAGGCTGCTGGATCTGCGCGCTCTCCCAGGTTCCCGGGGTCGGTGGTGGCTGGTCTCTTCTGGGGCGCTCTGGCTGGCCCTGGGGGCTTGGGGTGTGTTGGCCCCCCTGCTGCCCCCCCGCCCCTTTTCCGCTCCCCTTCCCTCCTCCTCCTTCCTCTTCTGCCTTCCTGCTCCTCCTCGCCCCTCTCCCTCCCCTGGGGGGGCCTGGGGTCCTCTGCTGCCTGGGGGTCTGGCGCGGGGGCCGGGTGATCTCTTCTGGGGGGGGGGTCCTGGCTCCTGTCTGGGCGTGTGTGCTACCACTGGAGATGGAGAATCGCTGGCTGGGGCCCAGGGCCGGGCCTGTGCTGTCCTGGGGTGTGGCAGGGCGGGGATGTCATTGGTAGTGCTGTGAGGTGCGCGTCCTGCGGCCCTGGCGCACTGGCTTTTTGGGTGTGTGCGGACTACCGTGGTCCGTGCTCCTGCTGGCGTGGCGCATTTCCCCCTCTGGGATGGGCTGCGGCACTCAGCTGGCCTGTGGCGGGTCTATGGCCGCCACTTGGGCGGTGGTCTGGCGCTGCGGCCCGCATGGCTCGCGGTGATGGCGGGGCCCGTTGGTCTGTACGGGCCCTCCCTGCCCCTTGCGTCTCGACCCTGGGGGCCCTTTGCGCTGAACCCTGTGGGGATTTCTCTTTCCCGCGCTGCTCTGTCCCCGTGGGCCGGACCCACACCAGACTGCCTCTTACTGTGCACCTCACACATCACACACCTCACTGTATATATATATATATTTTTAGGCACATATAGGGTCACAACAGCTAGGGCCACATGGAATGCAGAGATTGGGGACGGTGGGCTCGGTGATGGGGCGGATTGCAGTGCTCTGCGGCATTGTGTCCGCCCCGTCTCCCTCCTGCTTGCCTCTCCTGCTTCCTAATTTTAATGCAGCACACACACTCACATGTTGGGTGGCGGTCTGCGGTGGATTGGGACCTTGGTCAGGGTAGGCTGCAGAGTACCCAGCCTCTGCGGCCCTCTGGCCCTCCCCCTTCCATCTCTCCTGCCCCTCAAGCTTTTAATGCACCACATCACACACAGGGTTGCACTCAAACACGGTTTAGGGTTAGTTTTCCTCGTCAGGGACCGAGGAAAATCAGTAATAGGGAGGCAAAGGTGACTTTACACATCCATGGCATGTCTGGTGGGGGCCCGGCCCCCTCGGGGCCTGGGTCGGTGGGATTGGACCCACATCTGGGTAGCCGGGGCTTGGGGTTCCCCGGGGTCTGGAGGTGACGGTCTAGGGGGGGATCTCCTGCATGTCTGGCGGGTCCTCTGGCACTGTGGCTCTTGTCGGGTTGGGGGCTGGACTCACTTGCCTGGTGGTTGTCGTGGCTCTGGTGCTGGCTTGCGGTGGGCGGCGGCTCAGATCCGGTGGGGGTTTGGGTGCGTCTTCGGGGGTGGGGACTGTGGGTTGCCGCGCTTCCCTGGGGCATGGTGCTAGTGGTATGCGTGGCGCCTTCCTGTTAGCGGCACTGACTCCCCGTCCGCTCGCGCTCTCTGGGCTTGCATCTGGGCCCGGCCTTGGTTTTCCTCTGGCTGGCTCCCGGTGGTGGCCTGCTTGGGGTGGGGCCGGTGGCCTTCCCTGCGGTGGAGCGCTCGGTCCCTGTGTCTGGCTTCCCGGGCTGCGGTGGGCCTCCTGCCTCCCCTGGGGTGGGGTGTTGGGTGGGGGGTGGTTGGGGGGTGGTTGGGGGGTGGGGGTGGGTGGCGGGTGGGGTGGTTGGGTGTGGGCGTTGGGTGGCGGGTGGGCCCCCATGCCCTGTGCCCCCTGGTCTTGTCCTTGGCGCGCTGGGGGTGTCGGTTGCTGCCTTCTCTTGGTTTCTGGGTCCGCGTGCTTGTCTGCGGCCCGGGCGGTCTTCTGGGCGGTGCCTCCTGGTGCTCCCCCTGCCCGGGGTGGGGGGGCACTTGGCCGGCCTGGCCCTGTTGACTTGTGGTAGTCGCTCTGGGCTTCGGTGTCCATCACACATGCATGTTTGTTCAGGGCTTACCAACTCCTGTCGAGTCCCCTTTCTGATAGTTGATGGGACCCGCCTGATTGTGCAGAGTCATTCTCCAGACTTTGCACTAAACTCACGCCCTTTATGCACTTCTCTCTCACTCCTGTCTCTTGGCGTCCTAACTCTGCATGCTGTCAGGACTTCTGGTTTCCAATTCATTTCTGTGTTGACTATTTGTTCCCAATTCTTAGATGTGGGATCGGTTGTTGGGAATGACATAGCATTTTACAGCACTCTATAGGATTCAAATAGCACTGCCTATCTGTACCCTCCCTGTTCGTCCTGTCTTGTCCTGTCCTTCATTTGTTTCCCCCTCAATTCACTGAGGTGCTGCACTGCCCCCCCTGGCTCAAGATAGAAAAATTCAATAAAGACTGATAGCTTAGTCCCAGGGGGGGCCGGTGATGGTCACGCACATGCACAAAATATTAATATATTTTGCTGCAAGACTAAAATATGCATTGATCTCATTAAAGTTGACCCCCTTCTGTGGTGTTATACAATGAGTATAAATGCAGACAAAAAAAAAAAAAAAAAAAAAAAAAAAAAAAAAAAAAAAATAAAAACCTGAACAACAACACAACAAAACATCAAAAAATGGAATATGAATGCACTAAAACATCAAAAAACCTGAATATGTACAGTCAGAAATGTCAAATACATGAATATTCTTGAAGAAAAATGTAAAGAGATGGATATGAATGCACCAAAATGTCAATAAATTGAAAAATAACAGTCACAATAACATTACTTATACCAGTTAATGTGGACACAGACCAGGAAATCTAACAGATTCCTACATGGATTCAAACAGGATCGGAAAAATTCAATTAAAGAAAAAGAAAATCATCTAAATCTGAAATTTTCCAACCAAAATCAGCTGATTTCTACATAAAACGACTTTAGCTTGTGTTTATTTTGCATTTTATATCAATTAATTGACATTACTTTGTGGGAACCTGTTTCCACTTTGACAGGAAAGAGTCTTTTTTTGTACATTCTCGTCGAAAAAGCCAAACAAAGTTGACTTTAATTCAGTGTTGAAAAGCAATAATGAACCTCCAAGTGGTGCAAATACATTGGATCTTTTCTAATCAAAGGAATCGAGGCTGTGCAGGAAGTTTGGAGGGAAAATTATTAGAAAAATGAAGAAGAAATGCCTTTGAATTGAAATTTATGAGCCCTGCATCGCACCAAGCAGCCTGTCTTCTCCTTCCACTCTCCAAAATACGACCGTAAGACCTTCAGCCGTCATCCGGAGGTCGGCTGTTCTGTCCCTGCAGCAGATCTGACATCCAGACGGAGCCAGTAGGTAGAAACATATGAAGTCCATGCATTCTGCAGGTATCCGTGCTCCGCTCCCTGCAAAGTAGGTCAAGTGGTTTATATATAGCTGCTAAAGACGCCGTGTGGTTTCAGAGCGTCTGGATAAAAATGTTTCAGCTGTAAAACGAGACAGAGACGCTGCTGAAGACCTCATGGATGGAAGGAGTGACCCGACCTCCGCCGTCCCACCGGGAACCAGGGTCCAGCTCTGAGAGGCTTTTAAAGGAGGACCAGCAGCTACATCAAGAGCAGCCTGCAAAACAACCAACAGAAACACATTTATTAATAATAAATATGTCGATTACATGTTCCACAAATCACCACTCAGAACCGTGTGACCCCCAGGTGATCGTATGTCACAGTTCCCTGCTGTGTTTATGGATTTTCATATAAAATACCTGTTAGCATGTTTTTACTGCAGCCTGGATGTAAAGTGACTCACAGACCTGCTGCGGAAATCTTAAACTGAAATCAATAACTGATGTTTTTAAAGGCAAACTCAAGAATTACCTCTTTATTCAGGCTTTAAATTGATTTCATGTATTCTGTAGTCTTCTTAGAACTCATTTTATTTGTTGATTTCTCCATTTAGTCACTTATTTACATATTTAACTCTATTCAATGTGTGTTTATTGCTTCATTTTCATAATTATCTTATTTTGTTTTTGACTCTGGTTTTCCCTTCACCTGGAAATCCATATTAATATCATTTATTATTTATGTAATTTATAATTTTCTTACTCTGTTTTCATTAAACTATTTCTCTATCTACATTTTAATAATGTATATTTTTATTTAATGTATTTTATTTTATTTTTTTACTCTATTCAACATTATTGTTTATTGTGTCATTTGTTATAATTATTTTTTTCTGTTTCCAGAAAATTTGATCTGTGCTTTTCCTTTAAACTATTTCTCATCTATATTTTAATAATGTATATTTTTATTTTATGTTTTTTTATTTTATTTTTTATTAGCGCATTCAACGTATTGTTTATTTTGTCATTTTTTAAAAATATTTTTTTAGTTCTGTTTTAATGAATTTTGACTTCTGCTTTACCCTTCATCAATATTCATATTTTAATAATATTTAATTTAATTTAATTTAATTTAATTTAATTTTTTCTCATCTGGTTTTTTCCTCATTATATGTGTTATTTATTTATAACAGTATTTTAGATTCCTTAATTTCTAACATGATGTTGTGGGTCATTTTGTTTTATTTTACTTTATTTTATTTTATTTTTGCATTTTTGTTCCTCATCTGTAAACTTGGTCTTACATTTCATTTGTATGAATGGTTCTGTAGAATTAAATTCTGATGGAGTTTCATTAAACTGTTGTTTAGAAGCTGACTGAAAATTATGTCAATGGTTTTTTGTGTGACCGATGACATTCTTCAGTATTTGAGAGGAAAAACATCCAAAGTTCACTTATGATTTTAATATTTTAAATGTGTGTTTATCAAACTACAGGAACTCATAGTTTAATAAAGAAGTGTTTTTACTGTTACTCGACTTCCATGTGTTTGTTTAATGATCAGAGAGGTGAAGCTGGAACACGTTCGTTAATGTTACTGCTGAAGATGTCCTGCTATTCATTTTATTTTACTGTCATATTTTCTGTCTATGACTGATGATGACTTATTATTTTGATCTATTTTATCCTATTTTATCTGATTTTATAGACTTATTTTTATGTATTTATTTGTTTTAGTCTGTGGTGTAATGCGTACCATTGTGGTCGACTGCTTTCTGTAGGACGAATTGCCTCTCAGGGATAATGAAGACGACTTTTAACCTAAAAAACAAGCAACTTGATCAGAGTTTTACAGTAAAATAGCATCTATCTGTGACGGAGGTTCAGTCATTTAACTAATAATTCATCTTGTCTCCTGTTGGATCCTGATGATTCTGTCTTCATGTCGAGGATCATTTCTGGTTTTTAGCAGCAGCTTCTCTCTGATTGGTTCCTGCTGCTGCTTGATGCTGCAGGTTTTAATAAACTCAGAGGAAAAACTTCTGAACAGCCGGAAGCAACTGTCACACCTCTGGGTCCAGGTAGCACAGCTCCTTCCCTTCCCCTCCGCTTTGTTCTCCTCCTCTAGGTGGGCGGGAACGCTGGCTGGCGGCTGGCTGGCGGCTGGCTGGCGGCTGGCTGGTGGCTGGTGTCCTGATGAGTGATTAGCTGATGAGGCGCACCTGGGTGGATTCCCGCCAGTGACTGAATTCAACCTCGCCCTGAGCCTTCAGTCTCCGTTGGACCGTTGAGCTGAACAGTCAGTCTGGCCCCCCTTTACCTGTATGCCTCGACTAACTGCCTTCTCTTTTGCCTCCAGTTCTGAGCCGTTGTCTGCCGTGGTGTGTACCGAACCCATCTCCCCTCAGAAGAACCTGACCGGAACAGCACAGGACCTCACTCCCCCCTCTGCGCCCTCCACCAGCTGCCTACTCGGATTTCTCCCCTCCCTGGACGAATTCACCCCGGTCCTCCGGCGTCGCTCGTCCCTCTCCATCGGCGTTCCACCTGCCCGGCTGCCATCATCCACCACACACCATGCTCCGCCTGCCTAGTCCCGCAGCCCCCACTCTCTGCTGCCCGTCAGTTATGTGCCTTGTAGTGTTGCTAGCCTTCGTATGTTTGCTAGTTGGTTCAAGTTTGAATGTGCTTGTTATCTCCTTGTTAGCGAGTTCCACTTTGTCTGTTACATGCACTCTTGTTAGCTCTCCTTTAGTTGTTTGCTCATGCTTAAGCATCCAGGACCGCCGCTTAATTTAGGAGCCAGTGTATTTAGTTTATTAGTTCTTCTCATTCCTAGCTCGGTGTTACCATGTGTGGGTCTGACTATTGTCAATAGTTTCTGTTCATTAAAAATCCCTTATTGTGAAACCTTTCGTGTCGTGTCTTGTTGTCCTGCACCTGAGTTCCTGAGTGTTTGTAACAGCAACAAACTAGACTTCAGATAATTTGAGTTTCAGTGAATAAATCGACCAGTCAGGTGGTGACCAGCGGGATTTAGCGTCGGTTTCTGTTGGTTCTTAAGATCTACTCAGACAGGTTTCATCCTCAGCCACATCCTTCCACCTCCAAGCCTCTTCCTCTAATTAGCTAAAGACAATTAACTCTTCCTAGCTGTGGCTTCTGGGCTGCGTTCAGGTTCAGAAAAAACTCACCCCCCCTAAATTGAAATGACTTGAAATACCAGGGCAACCCTTCATTGCTCTGGACGCAAAGACAGCATTTTATGTCTCTGTATTGATTTAAAGGGGTTGCATCAAGAAAACGGGCGGCGTCTTGTAATGTCAAAACAGACGAGCTACAGTTCCCCTGAAGCACAGTCATCCACAGCTTTACCTTCTGTCACAGTGTGAAGTTGCTTGGTTGGTTGCTGATTAAAGAAACAACCTCATCACTAAAGTTAAAGTTTTACATTGAGACGTTTGTTGCCATGAAAGTGAAATTCTTGCCATCTGGTTCTTCATCTACAGTAACTTTATTAATGAGCAAAGTTTTACCTTCATGCTATGCATATTTCCAGAGTTCCAGGCCCTTGAAGCACTGAAGCCGTAAAATAAATGGTGATGATATGTTGATGAGAAACAAGTTTTTTACACATTAAGAACAAAAGTAGTCCTGTTTCCTTTAAAACGCCAATGATAGAGCAGTTTAGCTGTGTAGGAACGTAGTTTAGCGTCACGATTTTACCTCCTAAAGCTTCTTCACATTAAAAAATTATAATAAAATAAAACAACCTGCTCACTCTGAGGGGCACTTCATTTAGATTTAGTCAATCCTATATGGAATGAGTGCGTTTTGCTCCCGTTGGTGCAGTTTGTCAGAGATGTGCGTGGCGGATGAAGTTCCCCGTCTCTCTGCATCACCCCACAGATTATCAACCACAAACCCTCCGATGGCGACTCCCTTGATGGTCGTTAATGTCACTGCAAGCGCTGCGGTAAGACGGAGAAAAGGGCAGAGATGAAATCAGAAGCTCTCACACGCTGATCTGAAGCAGCTCGCTGACCTCCGGACCCGAGAATCTCTCTTTGTAATAAATAACAATGAATTATACATTTTATCTGGTGCACTTTCAAAGCAAAGTAAATAAAAGCTGCAGGGCGCGGACATAATGAAGCCAAACAAATGGAAATGGACTTAACAGGGTGTGTGAATATATATATGTATATATGTGTGTGTGTGTGTGTGTGTGTGTTTGAGTGGATGTTCATGCTGTGAAGGGTGTGTGTGTGCGTGAGCGTTCCCCTGCAGTGGTCCGACCTTCTATAAAACCCACTCTATGTGCAGATTTATAGGAGCCGGTGATTTTCTTATTTATGAGAAACATCATTTACAGTAGAGCTGACAGAGAGAGAGTGTGTGTGTGAGTGTGTGTGTGTGTGTGAGAACATACAGTCCTGATTTATTTTATTGCGCTTCAGCATTCAGCTCATTCTCGCCATGAAGTTCAGTATGTGAAACTGCAGAGTTCATCGATTGCCGGCTGCAGCCTTCACATTCATCTCGGAGCCTCTCTTATTTCTGTATCGTCATAATCAGCGTCGCCTCGTCTCCTGATACAAATCATGCACTTAAAGGTTTGAGATCCACTGTACGGCGCTGACTGGGGCTTTGTGTGAGAACAGTAACAGTGTGCAGCTCTGTGAGGCTTCAGATGCTATCATCGAATCATTCCTCTACGTATGAACCAGAAGGAACCTGCTCCAGCTTCTATAAATTCACAAGTGGCGTTATCGAAGATCAGAATGGAGGATAAATAGAAAATGTGCTCGATAACATCGGCGACGTCTTGCAAAGTCTCTTGTAAACATACCAGAGAAAATATACAATGTGGAGCTTTGCTGTTGCCGTGTTGGACCCAGAAGACGTGAGGCAGGAGTGATGTAAAAGGTTTATCAGGTAAAAGGTGGAACAGGTGAGGAAGGAAGTCTGTCTGAGAGCTGAACTACGAACAGAGATTAGTGGGTCAGCAGGTGTGTCGAGCCTAAAGTCTGAGTTTTTAGGATCACAAAGGTGGTTCTCTTTTTGCCTGATTAGATCTCAATGGTAACAAATGCTTTGGAGCTAGATCTTCATGGTAACTGATGCTGTGGAGCTAGATCTCCATAGTAACTGATGCTGCACAACTAGATCTCCATAGTAACTGATGCTGTGGAGCTAGATCTCCATAGTAACTGATGCTGTGGAGCTAGATCTCCATGGTAACTGATGCTGCACAGCTAGATCTCCATGGTAACTGATGCTGTGTAGCTAGATCTCCATAGTAACTGATGCTGTGGAGCTAGATCTCCATAGTAACTGATGCTGTGGAGCTAGATCTCCATGGTAACTGATGCTGCACAGCTAGATCTTCATGGTAACTGATGCTGTGGAGTCAGATATTTATAGTAACTGATGCTATGGAGCTAGATTTCCATGGTAACATATGCTGTGGAACTAGATCTCAATGGTAACAAATGCTTTGGAGCTAGATCTTCATGGTAACTGATGCTGCACAACTAGATCTCCATAGTAACTGATGCTGTGGAGCTCGACCTCCATGGTAACTGATGCTGCACAGCTAGATCTTCATGGTAACTGATGCTATGGAGCTAGATTTCCATGGTAACATATGCTGTGGAACTAGATCTCTATGGTAACTGATGCTGCACAGCTAGATCTCCATGGTAACTGATACTGTGGAGTCAGATCTCCATGGTAACTGATATTTCGGAGCGGGGTTAGGGTTAGTGTCTCTCCTGATTTATGTACAAACTTACCTGAAGCCGATTGAAATCAATGAATGATGACAACGCAGAAGCTCAAAAACACAAACAGACATGACAACAGCCGCCATGACATCTGCACCATACAGGATGTTTTCTGAACTGAACCAAACACCAACTGAAAACACGTATTTCACACATATTTCTAGTAAAATGATCCTCAGAGAGAAAGTTTGATGACTGAGTGTTCGAGAGCAGGACTTTCTGACTTCCGTCCATCACAGACAGAGAGAGTCTTCTTCCTGAAGGGGGGCGGGGCCAGCAGCAGCTCATTTAAAGCTACAGACACTGAGACAAAACATAGAGTCATGGAGAAATCAAGCATCTTTGTGGTGTTTGCAGCTGAAACACTGAAAGACTCATTCTGGGACCTTTGAAAACCTAAAAATCCTGATACTAGAAAGTTTTCTCTCATTCACGTGTCTCCATTGCTTTTATCTTTTTACTTTATTAGTTTCAATCGACATATTTGACAATATACCCCGACTAAGTTTAGCATTTGTTTCCAGTTCTCCCACATTCCCATCATCCTGTCACCAGTACTTTATATAGACTGAAGCCGTAATCCTTTAGTGCTACAGATCAACAGAACTTGTTCCCATTGCTGCTGTGTAGCAACTAAATCAGACTTCCACTGTCGTAAAACTGCATTTTTAGTCATTTTGTTCTGAATTACATCCAAACTTCAGAGGGAAAATACATCACGAGGCCCCAGACGGACCTTAGTTGAGCCCAACTAAACGTCCTTCATGCCGTAATTTATAGAGTTATTGACTAACTTTCTGATCTCTGAGATGACTCATGGCTCCGATGTTATAAATCCACAAAAAATAAAGAAGTAACAGCGGACAGAAAGGACAAACTCACAAATTCCGCTCCAGAGCCAGATGATACTTGTATCTCACTGGCTGATGGAAACACACCATTTGATGAGATAATCAGGAGTTTCTTTCCAGGACCAATCATCTCGGTAATAAAGAGGATGATGAGTTATTTAGAGAAAGCATCAGATAAGATCCTCAGACGTCCTCCTCTGCAGGGAGGCGTTGCGTCAGTGATGAGGGTCCTGTCTTAGATTAACTCGTACATCCAGCGGTGCCCACTCGGTTTCCTCTCATTCTAATCAGAGCTACTGTGGAGGAGGCTACAGCTTCGGATGCCAGAACTTTCCGTCGAGCCCTCTGGAGGTGTTTGTGGGTTTAATTCAACTTTCCATCCCACCAGCCGCCCACCTTCCCGTCTCAAACGCTGGCATCCTTTCTGCACAGTCACTTTGTGTTTATGTGAGCCTGAAGCTCTCTGACACCGAACTGCAGACCGGCGTGGGACTTCCTGGTTCGCTCACTTTGTTTGGAAATTAATTAGTTTTCTGTCATTCCTCTGTCAGCTGGAAACAAGTTCGTTCTCCTGTTTCCATTTCAAAACACTGTAAACCCCGAAGGGCACGGAAATGACACGACGTGTAATAAATAAGGAAAAAGTCTAAGATGCTGCTGTCAAGAATGTTTGTGAACTGAGGAGGCAGAGAGGTCTCTTTAACCTGCAAAGTCAACCGATATACAGTCGTGAACAAAAGTCTGCACAAAAAGAATTTAGCAATTATTTTGGTTCTTTCGTAGATTTATTAAAGGTCTTCAGGAAATACCAAAAAACTGCTGGATCATAAATATACAGACAGCAGCTTGAATTATCAGTTTTGATGTCGTAAAAAGTTGTGTTAATCAAATGTTCTTAGTTTCGTGGCCTCTTAACTTCTCCTGAGTGATTCTGATTGACTACAGCTGCTGACTCCTTAAACAGAACCATTGATCCACTCATAGACTCAAACACTACAGTGGGAAAGTCTGAGGAGCTCAGCAAAGATCTGAAAAAGCAAATCATCGACTAGAACAAGTCAGAAAGTCACTTGGAGCCATTTCAAAGCAGCTTCACATCCTAAAATCATCTGTTTGTAGTATAAAGTTCATGGTCCAGGTGTGTTGCTGCCACCACCAGGAAGAAAACACAAACTACCACCTGCTGCTGAGAGACACCTGGTCAGGATGGTCAAGAGTCGACCAGGAACCAGCAGAAAGCAGGTCTGGATGAACCAGAAGCTGCTGGAACACAGCTGTCAGTGTCCACAGGGTTGGACATCAACATGAGCTGAGAGGCTCCATGAAGAAGGAAGTTCTTCCTCTAGAAGCAGAACCTTGAAGCTCCACTGATCACATGGACGAAGAAAAGGCCTTCTGGAGGAAAGTTCTGAGGTCAGATGGAACAAAGACTGGAGGAGAGAAGGTGAGGCCTTCAACCCAACAACACCAGACCTACCATCCAGCATGGAGGTGGCAGCATCATGCTCTGGAGCTTTCTAGAAGTACTTTTGGCCTCATTTCAGACTGTATTCTGGACTGGCTTTGGACTTTCTTGGGACAGGTTCTTGTTTGGTTTCAGCCTTGGTTCTGGGCTGGTTTGGTACCTGGTTTTGAATGTGATCTAAATTTGGTTCAGGATTTATTTTACAGTGGTTTTGGCCCTGGCTTAGGACTGGTTTCAGATTGTCTTGGGAAGGTCTTATACTCTTTTTTAACCCCAACAACACCAGACCTACCATCCAGCATGGAGGTGGCAGCATCATGCTCTGTGGAACTGGAGCTTCACACTAAGTCAATGGAACAATGAAGGAGGAGGATTAGAACCTAAAACCATCATCAGAAGGTTGATCTGGGACACAGTTGGATGTTTCAACAAGACGATGAGCCCAAACACATCAAAGTGGTAAAGAAATGGTTCAGTCAGGCTAGAATGAAGGTTTTAGACTGGTCCCCCCAAAGTCCTGACTTAAACCATCAAGAACCAGTGGACTGATGAAGAAACAAGTCATGGAGTCACTGGAAACTAAAGACTGAATGATGAACATGGACTTTATAGGGGATGAAACTTTAGTTGATGACTGTGTAACTGATGGACGTGTCCTCTGAAAGGAGAAACAGCTCTAATGAATGTTTATTTCAGTTTAACATGAGTATATATTATTATACATTCTGGCATTAAATCAGTTTTTCAGCTTGAGAAGCATTTTAAAGACGGACAGGAGACACAGTAAACAGTGTTTTCTCTGCTTATCCAACTTTATCTAAGAATTTCATCCACAGCCTCCACTTTTTATTTATTTATTTTTTTAAATGTTGCACCTCTAATGCAAATTAACAGTCATTTTCCTGCGGTTGCTGCTTTGTAAATGCCACCCGAGCAGCAGATTACACATCAAGGTTTCCGCCCCCAGATCCATTTTCCATTTGTTCGGCCAAAAACAGGGCCACTCCATCAACGTACGAGTCGCTCCGGATGCCAAATGCCACTTGTTAAACAATGCGGTCGGTGGCAGAGTCGAGCCCACAAATCATTACAGCAAACAGCCGGGATCAGAGGTGCTGCTGCAGCTGCACAATAAATGATTTGTCACAGAGAGACGTTCCCATCCGCTTTAGGCCTGATGAATAACCAACACGGGCTTCTGCTGCTATCAGTGTAAAGGTCTTCTTCTGGAACTAAAGTGCAAACACCTGTGGTCACAAAGCTTCACACACAGGTGTTAGAAGGAAGCGCATCTCGCAGGAGTTTCACATCTTAAACACGATGCTAATTAATGACCAGCTTCACAAAATCCATTTATTAGTTCCGGAAACGTTCACTAATATCTAACAGATGAGCCTGAGCAACTTTTACACAACATCTCTGTTAAACTGAAATGTCACCAGAAGCCTTATAGCTGTTTCAGTTCATCATTTTAATATTTCTGGACTCCAGCAGCAGTTTCTGGGTGTTTTTATTGCTCCTGTCTCATTCAGCATACTTTGTTAGTTGTACTAATGGATAAGAACCAAACCTAAACTTAATTTAAATAATGAGGGACCAACACACTGGACATGCAGCACACTGTGTTAAATGGAAATTAGGTGCACTAATCAGCGATATCCACTTTAAAATAATAATGCATTGGTTTTATGTAGCGCTTTTCTAGACACTCAAAGACGCTTTACATTGCATTATTCATTCACTCCATACTCCATGATGGTAAACTATGTATGTAGCCACAGCTGCCCTGGGGTAGACTGGTGGAGGCCAGGCTGCCAGTCTGCTCCATCGCCCCCTCTGACCACCACCAACCACTCACTCTCACACTGCATCCACCCAGGCTTCCTGATGTTTCCAGCCTCCTTTGCAGCAGCATCAGGGCACATTTATAGTGAGAGGACGATTAAACCAAGGTGTGTCAGCCACGAAGATCTCCACAGCACAACATTATAGAAGGACCCTGAAGGTCCAAACAGAGCAGTGTCGTCACAAACCTCACAACTTGCATTTATAATAATTATTATTAAGTACTTAACACTTCACAATTTATTTTAAATTGAAACAAACAAGACGTTTGACTGTGAAGAACAACAGTGTCCTGCTAAGTCACCGTAGCTTCTGAATGATGTCTGGAGTCATTTTCTCTGACTGGAAAAGTTCAACCTTCTGAACTTCTGCCTCATTTTTCCTCACTGTGGTTCATTTTTCTCTGCAATCTAAAGTCCTGCAGCTCTATGGAAACAGAACAACACGAAGAAGGAGAGAGAGAACAGTCTAACTTTCCAACGCTGGAAAACATGGAGGCTCCACATACTGTAGATATTGCATGTGTAATGTCCCTGCATGCTCTGTGTAAACACTGCCTGCAGTTCATCTGAAAACTGCTTGGTCAGCCATTGCTCCTCGATTAAATTGTCTGTGACTTTTAAAAGCTTTGGTTTGGTTAAGTCTCATAATGCAGCTGAATGTTGCACATGATTAGTTAGCTGAAAATCCCACGATTCTTTCTGTTTTTATGGTTTTGTCTGTTTTGGAACGATAAAATATTTTTAGGACTTCTCCATTGTTTGTCCAGAGGCATCCTACTTCCTTCTCTTAATCAGCTATCCAGGATCTATAAATACGTTTCTTGTTCCTTTCAGAAGTCTAGCAGATGGATGCAAGGTAGCTAAAATGTCCTACAGAAATCCTTGTATTGAAGGCTGGCGCTCAGTGTTTCCCTTGAACTAAAGAATGTCGGTGAAATTACTGATCAGCATTTCAATTTTAGCAGCCGAGACATCCTTCAGGCGTCTTAGAAAACAGATAAAATGAGAAGCTATAAGTCAAACAAGACTTAAAGAAGCTCATTCCCGCACGTGTGACTGATTCAGCTCATTAGAAAAAAGCTGCTGCTTCAAGTTCCACATTAGCACATGTACAGTTTCCACAGATCAGCATGTGTTTAAGTGAGATGTGATCAAACTGTATGTGTGTGAGAGTTTATAGCTGCTAAAAAGGAACCGCATCCTTCATTCTGCACAACAAACCAAATGACAGGACAAAAAGTGAGACACATTCCTGCAGAAGGCGACGTCAAAGGTGTGTTCGTGCACATGGTGTCGACTGGGGAGCGACTGCACCTGCATAATAACGGGACCTATTCAGAGATCGATAACTCTCAGTGTACAGATACGGAGTTTGTAAAATTACGCTTGAAGAGACGCTGCGGCTCCAGTTATTGACCCGCATTGGGATTTAAAGGCTTTGAAGAGCTGCAGTATGATGTCAGACCCCACACAGTCGGACTAATTCAACCTTTAGACTGTTAAAACCTCAATAAATAAGAATAATAAGTGTCTTTATGTGTAATCAGGACTGTATCTTATTTTGAAGGGCTTAAAAAAAAGATGTCTACGTTACACCATTTGGTCTACTTTGTATGTCATTTGGTCTCGTCATCGCTTTGTGTCTTGTTTTGTTGTTTACTCTCTCATTTTTGTTATTTTGGGGTCTTTTTGTGTCACTTCGTTTCTTGTTTTTGCTGCTTTGTGGTCGTTTTGTGTCTCTTTCCGGTCGTTTTGTCTCCTCATACTGTAGATGTTGAACCACCTCCATGTTCCAGCCTCTGCAGACTCATCAGCTGTAGAAAGATGTTTCACTAAGCTGAATGTATTTTCCAACTACCTGCTCCTCTGTTCACTGTTTCTGAGCCGTGCTGCATTTATTTTACTGATCCAGTAGGTTTGACTTTTCTCTCAGTCTCTCTGTGGAAACACTGCCTGCAGTTCAACCTGAAAACTAAATTTATATTTCTGATGGAAAAGCACATTTTTTAATCTTGTTTTGGTGATTTGTGTCTTATTTTGGTCATTTTTTTTTTGTTGTAGTTTCGTTTGTTTTTGTGATCATATTATTTTACATCATATCTTGCCTTGTCTTTGGTTGTTTTTTGTCCTGCTTTGGTAAATTTTTGCCCATTTTTGTTCAATTTGGTCAGTTTTTCCATCATATTTTGCATCATTTTGTTGTTTTTTATGTTTTGTTTTGTTCTTTTTTGTCTTTTGTCGTCATAATTTGCCTGGTTTTGGTCATGTTCTGTCGTCTCCTCTCTGCTCTGCAGTTCAACCTGAAAACTAAATTTATGATTCTGATGGAAAAGCACATTGTTGTTTGTTTGTTTTTTTGTCTTGCTTTGGTCATTTTTTGTTGTATTTTTGTTGTATTTTTGATGATATTATTTTACGTCATATTTTGTGTCTCATTTGGTTGTTTTTTTGTCCTGCTTTGTTAAGTTTTGATTAATTTTTGCTCAACTTCATCAGTTTTTCATCATATAGTGCCTCTTTTTTATGTTTTGTTTTATTCTTTTTGTCTTGTGGTCATAGTTTGTCTGTTCATTTTCTGCCATCACCTCTCTGCTACACTGCCTGCAGTTCAACCGAAAAACTCTCGATGAAACATTTTCAAAGCTGAGTCGGTCCTGGAGAATCAGTTGTGATGAGGAGCGCAGCGTTTTTAGGGTTTTTTTTTAACAGGATCAGGAAATGGTTTATCTTTGGCAGCTGTTTTCATGAAACATTTAGAATTTAATGACTTCATGATTTTAAACTCAGATAATTTGACGAACGATTAGAAAGTTGAAAATCCAACAGTTTTGCCTTTTCTTTTACTTTTTCAATCTGACAAACTGTGTAATTTAATTAATTATTTAAAATAGATAATACACCTTTAAAGCCCAACATTTGATATTTAACACAACAACCACTTCACTTCTTCTTCACTTTTGTCAAAGATCAGAAAGAGAAAAATGAGAAAACTCACAAAACATGCAGAGGTCGTTTTCACGTTAAAATGTTATGTCTCCTGGTGTCAGTGTGCCGTCTCCAGAGGCGGAGCCACAGGGGTGGCTGGGGGTGGCACCAGCTATCCCTAAAATCTGATTGGCCACCCTGCTGAGAGGCTGGGCATGTGCTAAAATAAAATAATGTAACTTTATTTTTATCTACCCAAAGTTAAAACACTGCGCTATTGTGAAGCTTTTTGAGTTTTTGACACCGGAGTTGGCAGGTTGGCTGCGTACTAGAACCACGGCAGCGTTCTACAGCCTTGGCGGCACTCGGCAGCACTCAGCGGCGCCCAGCAGCGGCGCGCACAACTGTTCGAATATCAAAATTATTATCTGAATACCATCACAACGAATGAATATTCGGATATTCGGATATTCGGGACCAGTCCTGATATTAGGTTTGTAAAGCAGCTAAGCTACTATACTGTTGGTTAGCTAACTTAGCTACTCTAGGCTACTTGGAACTACACCGTACTTGGCCTTAAGGTTAGCCTTATTTCATCTTGCTGAAATCACCTGCTGCTTATTTATTGTCAGAAAGCTGTAAATTGGGACGTCTTGCTAAAAACTAAGTAGTTGTTTTTGACATAGAGCTGTTTGTCCTCAAACGCAGCTGCAGCAGAAGTCCTATTTAGCAAAATCAAACCAAATTCTCAAGAGGAACATTTCTTGTCTCCCTAAAAATGCATGCATGCACAACAAGGACAAAATAACTAATATTAAATGTAACCAACTACTCAGAAAAATTCTGATGGATCACAGATGAACAACCAAGACAAAAAAAAGGAACGCATGATAATTGGAGAAAATCATTGACATTTTTAGCTGATAATGACTTACAAATTAAATATTAGCAAACAGATCATGCAAGATAACCTAAAATGTAAATACAACATGTTTTACAGTGAATCTTTACTTTTTAAAACATTGTGTTTTACATCTGGACTTGTAGGGTGCAAATATGAGCAAAAGGCCAAAGTAAGTTGCAAACGATCAACATATTAAACGTCTGCATCATCCGATGCCGTGCATCCTTTCAGAAAACCTCCACAAACATCAGACGTCTCCTGAACACCAGAGTTTTCAGTGTAATCTGGTCTAAGAGGCAGACTGAGGGCTTCAGACAGATTGTCCCTCCAACAGGACGGTCGAACCATTCCACCGCAGCCTGATTATAAATAAGAAGCCGAGCCGACTGGAACAGCAGCTGAGATCTGATTAGTTAAGTGACAACTCACTTACGCATGACGGGCCCATGCATCTTATTCCTGAACATTCCCAGAATAAATCAGGGCTGTAATGGGAAGAGGCGTTCCCTGACCATCCTCTGCAGGCTCGTTCGTCTTTGACGGCGTCCTTCAGGAAAAGTTTTCATGTTCGGCTCCCCTCCTTCCTGCTGGATTCATCTGATCTGCAGCTTCTTCTTACATAATCAGTGATGTGGGATTCATTACGGCAGCGTGTTCCTGCACCCAGGTGGAGCTGAGTTCGTTGCTTCCTAAATTATCCACCACAGTAGTTCCCAGAACGAGGCTCCGGGACCCTTAGCAAGGAGGAATCTGGAAAGAAGGCAAAATAATCTCATTCCTGGGTGGATCTCAGCGGTCCAAAGCTGATCCAAGGAGGACAAAGACTCAGCAGGACGCCGCAAGATTAAAACTACACACAACTCTGGTGGATTAAAGAACATCGAGCAAGCTGCAGAGGAGCTACACAAAGACAAAATACAAGCATGTTAAATGGACCCAGTTTCATCTTCACATGTACTCTGCTGCTGAAGATTCATTTCTTGGATCTTCCAGGACAAACAGATGCCTCTATTCTGTGTTGCTGCAGCCAATGGTCCAGTTTAGAAGGTAGATTGAACTCAAACTGACCTGCAACACTTCATTACCTCCGCCAAGGACGTTATGTGATGGCCAGTGTTGGTTTGTTTATTTGTTTGTTTGTGTGCAAAATAACTCGAAAACTCATGGACGGATTTGGATGAAATTTTCAGGAAATGTGTGAAATGGGACAAGGAACAAATGATGAAATTTTGGGACTGATCCGGATCACCATCCAGGAATTTTTTTTTTAATGTAAGTGTAACCAGATGGACAATTAAATGCGGTTTACTCTAAAAGCCACCAGAGGGCACTCTTGTTTTTGGGGTAACCCCCTCTGACCACATGACATTTTGGGTCTCCACGCGACAGACAGCGACAATGATGGAGTTCTCTTTCCTTCCTGAGCGACATACGCACGGTTGGGCTGGCATTCTTATCTCGATTGTCTAGGAAGCTGGGAGGCTGTTAGTTGCTGCCGCGCTAGAGGCCGCGCCTGTTCATTAGGTCGGATGGGGTGAAGGCCGCATTGTTGGTAGGACATTTGAACTGTTTGTAATTACATTTGTATCTGTAACGTTCCATAGAAAATATGTGAACTGGGAGATTGTGTTGGGGGTGGACTGAAGCTCCTTGGTGGAAGTATGAGCTCTCTGAGGGCTTTTCTAGTTTTGAAATCTTTTTGACCTTTTTTGAAAAATTCTCTTCTTGTCAGCGTTTACTGTGACGCACAACATCACGTCAGATTCCCCAACTGTAAAACTTGCTTGAGAATTAAAGCTAAGCTAAGCTAAGCACAGATAAAATAAGATTGAAATTAAGAAAACAGTTAAGTGGAGACGGCTCTTGTGGTTGGAGCATGCACAAAGGTTCCTGCAGCAGAAAGGAATCATTCTGAGCTAAATAAGAGCTTCTGGTCCACGTTACTGCTGATCTTCACTCATGAACAACATCCAGAGATCCTTAAACTCCTTCAGCCGGACTCACCTCCAACCCAACAATCTACTGGTTCCCCATCAGAGAACAAGAACTTTAAACCTCTTCAGTGGAGCTGAAGGTCTGATGAAGCCAAAACGTTGTCTTCAAAACAAGTCCTTGCCTCGACTGAACCTTTAAATCCATCCATGAACGCCTCAAACAGGATCAGGGCTGGGTTTGTGCCAAAAATGCAAATATGCAGATTTTTTGTCACAGATTAATTCCTGAATTATTGTTTTTCAGCTGCAAGATTGTCTGTCTGTCTGTCTCTGTCTGTCTGTCTGTCTGTCTGTCTGTCTCTCTCTCTCTCTCTCTATCTATCCATCTATCTATCTATCTATCTATGGGATTGTTAACTGAGCAGTGAGGCGTTAAATAAGAGAAACGGATCAAATGAAGTGTAATAATCTAATATGCTGGTGTTTTATTAAACATAAATGAATTATCTAGTGTGTCCTAACGAAGATCGTTTTACTTAATTCAAGAGAAAATTCACTTTCCTTGTCTTAATTAGCGGCTTTGTTTAGATACAAGAGACACGTCTATGTACAGGCTTCCGTTGTATCAATTTGGCTCCACTCGAGTGTGTAAAATGAGCATGTTTTTAATTGAATTTAAAGATTTTTCCAGACTTATTTCAAGACATGTCATCAAGTAACACTCGGTTTCTGCACTGGAAGACAGATTAGTTCATTGTAAGCTCAGACATGTTTAAATCTAGAAGGTGTGTCTGTGAATTCAGAGCATTTCTGCAGTATAGTTTGACATCACGTTTACTGTAAATCACATCTGATGGTGCGACTTTGATGCATTAAACCAAGGAGCAACATGCAGTTAAGACTAGGGATGCACGATAATATCGGTGTCCGATAATTATCAGTTAATTTTGGCAATTAAGACGTCATTCCGATAATTCTGATAATAAAAAAATCAGCTGACAAATAATATATGCAAAATATGCAAAATGCCCCCGATAACAATAAAGACTGAATCTTGGTTTTTTGCCGTTGGTCTGTGTTGTGGTTTGTGCTCATGCCTGGCTCCTCAACCCCTCCCCTCCCTGACGGTACTGTTGCATGTGTGTGATGTCATCAGACTGCGCGGGCAGAGAAAAACAAGCAGCATGGCGTAGCACTGACCAGTGTGGACGTTCTTTACTGTGTCAGAAGAAGACATTTCACTAGGGCTCGTCTCGAATATTGAAATATCCGAATATTCGTTCGTTGTGGTGGTATTGGGATAATAACAAGAGTCGTGAGCGCCGCAGCTGTGCGCTGCAGCCGGGGGCGTTGCCGAGCGTTGCCGAGCGTTGCAGAGGCTGTAGCACACTGCCGGGCGCCGCCAAGCATCACCGAGCGCTGCCAAGTGTCGCCAAGCGTCGCCAAGGCTCTAGTACGCTGCCATGGTTGTAGTACGTGGACCTGCCAACTCCGGTGTCACCCCCGCTCCCTCATGCTCCTGCCCCCCCTCCCCCCCGACACCACGGCACGATCCCAATCGGTTGACATTATTGGTTATCGGCTGCAAGAAGTATAAAATGATCGATTATCGGTATCGGTTGAAATTGGCATTATTGTGCATCCCTATTTAAGACTTAACAACTGTAGGTTATATTCCTCTGTTAGAGATTAAGCTGATTCTGGTGAAGCTGATCACATGGAAACATTTATTTTAATGTTTATGTACACAGTCTTTTACCTATAAGTGAATAAAATAAGGCCACATGAACAGAACATTTCTCGCAAAAAACCTGCACAAACGCCGACAGACACCAAACACCAACATCAGGAAAAGAAAAGCGTCTTCACGTGTCACTGGGTTTCATCTTTGTGTAAAAGGACATGTCTGGATTTTACAGGTTTCTACTGTCCGACTTTCTCCAAAGTGACACAAAAAGCTTCTTTTCCTTCTGAGCAGAGAGAAACTGAAAGCCTCACCTGCAGACGGCAGCTTTAATAAGCACTTTGTCCAAGTGTTGTCTGTATACGGCTGTAACTCTGAGCTGCTGTACGACACATAAACACAACATGCTGCTAGTCCAGTACACAGTGTTTTATATGTATAAAGAATATACAGATCCTAGTTCACATGGAGTCGTGGATTTACTTGTGTTTTAACCGAACATATGACCATCCATGGAAGAGTAGGTGAAGGTCTTTTGTGGTTTTGTGTCTTTTCCTGTTTGTTTCGTGTCTTTTTTTGTGGTTTTGTGTCTCCTAGTGCTTGTTTTGTGTCCGTTTGTGGTTGTTTTGGGTCTTATTGTGTCTCTTTCTGTCTTTTTGCGAAGATTTTCCCCCCCATGTGTCTCTATCAGTTTGTTTTGTGGTCCTTTGTGGTTGTTTTGTGTCTCTTTATGGTTGTTTTATGTACATTTGTAGTTTTTTAAAGTCAGTTTGTGTCCCTTTTTGTCTTTTTGTGATGATTATTTTCCCCATGTGTCTCTTTTAGTTTATTTTGTGGTCATTTTTGTCTCTTTGTGGTTGTTTTTTGTCCAATTGTTGTTGTTTTAAGTCCGTTTGTGTCTCTTTTTGCCTTTTTGCGATTGATTTTTCCCCCCCATGTGTCTCTTTCAGTTTGTTTTGTGGTCCTTTGTGGTCATTTTGTGTCTTATTGTGTCTCTTTCTCTCTTTCTGTGATGATTTTTTCCCCATGTGTCTCTTTCAGTTTGTTTTGTGGTCATTTTTGTCTGTTTGTGGTTGTTTTGGATTTTATTGTGTCTCATTGTGCTGATGTTGTGTCTTCGTGGACATATTTTTATACTGTTAATATTGTGTCTGTGTTTATTTTGTGTCTTTTTTGGTGATTTTGTGTCTTTTGTGATTGTTTTGTGTCTTTTTTGTGCATCTCTTTGTGTTTAGCATCTTTTTTGTGACTTTCTGGGGTTTTTGTGCTGATCTTGTCTGTCTTTGTGATTTCTTTGTGTCTTTGTGTCTCTTGGTGGTTTTACTTTGTGGTCATTTTGTGTCTCTTTCTGTTTGTTGTGTCTTTGTTCTGACTTTGTCTTTGTGTGTTTCTTTGTGTTTGTTTGTGGTTGTTTTGTGTGTTTTTGTGTATGTTTTGTGTGTTTTTGTACTAATCTTGTCTGTCTGTGTGGTTCTTTGTGTCTTTTTGTGATTGTTTTGTGTCTCTTTGTGGTCGTTTTGTGTGTCTTTGTGGTTGTTTTATGTCTTGTGGATCAAACTCATCCCTTACATCTCCAACACAACGTCTTATCATATTTAACCACTCATTTAGTCATTTCGAGCTTGAAGAATAATCTTGGACAGATAAAAATTCCCTTTAACTCTAGTAAATGAATAGCTTTGTGTGTTTTTCGCAGTGACTTGCCATTCTGTTTGAATCTGACTGCTAGCGGGCCTGTCGGGACTAATCCCAGTGGGCCGAACCATCGGAGGGTCAGTGGACTGTTAAAGAATCCATAAAGTTTCCAGCAGCACTGAACGAGTGTGAGGCTGAAATTCAGGCTGCAGGAGAATCTGCTGCTGAAAACCACCAGTCACTGGGTCCCAGCAGCTGAATATATCACACCTCAGCTGCTGTCCTGCATGAAAAACCGGGACAGAAACCTTTTGAGGATGTTTGAAACCTGCAGATCTGAGAGTCATGACACACATTCAGTGGATTCCTTTGAATAGTACAGTCATGACAGTGTGTTTGTGTGTCTGTGTGTGAACACGCTGTTGCATCACCAGGTTTGGTTTGTGTGTCACTGGTTACGTGATGTGAGCTGACAACCGTCGGATGCTGAGGATCTGATTCTCCTGCAGCTTCTACCTGCTGCAGCCTGAGCGAAAAAGAGATAATAATCCAGCTTCACACTGCGTTAAATTACAACAAATGATCCGTTGTATATGTGTGAGTGTATTCAGCTTGTAGTAAAGCATTGTGTGCACCTGGTTTTACTAACTTTGCATTGCTATATGTGCACATATCCACATGCAACTGCACATTTTCTGTGTTTTCATAAGACTTTGCTTCATTTTAAGGGGATTTAGTTTTATTTTGAAATTCAACACAAAATCAAAACTAGACTTTTGATAACCCAGAAGAATACTAGACACACCTTCAAAGACTCATGTGCTTTATCTCTTATATAGCTGCCATAATGTCTTCATATTCTGCAACTGGAGTTTTATGATATTGTACACCTCAAGACGAAACCATTGACTTTACACTGTACTTTAGTAAAGAATGTAAAAGGAGAAGGTTTGGATGTGTGAGAGCAGAACATTAGGGTGAAATGTGGCTCCATAAACTGTGACTATGTGTTTGTATCTGATGTGTTTCTGGGTGAAATGTTGAGCCTTAAACACTGAGACTTGTCGGTGGCCCCGATGCTCAGATTATTCGACAGTACACATTTGCTGTTTAAGATGTTCATTGCCATCCCTGTTTCTGCAGAACCGCATTCCTACAGACTAAACTGCTTCCTCAAATGCATTTTTCAGAAAAGAATCAAACATATTTTCTCACCTGTGACGTCGTAGGAAAGACTTTTAGTTTGAAAGAGCCAAACAAATCAGGATAAGCATGGTGGATGGTGGAATAAACACTCACTCAGTTTATGATTTTTTTTTCCACTTGTGATGTTTCACAAATACATTTCCAAACGTCACATTTGTCATTAACTTTTTTTTTTTTACTGTCTCTGCTATTCGGCCAACCAGTCATAAAGTAGAAATATTTACAAAAATAAAAGCAAAAATCAAAAGTCTAAAACATAGAAAATAAAAACACACTTCTGCACCATGTGGTCCAGACATGCTGCCCAGAAAGTAAATGGAGATGCCTCACATGTATTGGAAATAGAAAACAAGATATTTACTAAATGTATTTAAAATTGAAGAGAGCTAAATAAATAAAAGGAATTAAATTGTAGGTTTAGTGTCTAAACCGAGCCAAACAGGGAGTCTAAGAATAATGTTTAGCCTGATTTTTCCTCCATCCTTCTTACCAGGACTATGTGGGTCCTTTAAGTGTTTCTTATGTCACTGTCTCTTAGACAGAAAGTACTTTCAAAATAAAATTAGATCTCTTTCAAAACGCAAATGAGAATGCAGTTTAATGGAGATGGTGTTGCTTTTCAGAGATGATCAGAGACCAGCTGTTTTAATCGTGCATTCAGTTCTCAGATGTGTTAGAATCTGGGAATACAGCACAAATGTAACGCAATTAAAATGAGTTTAATTTGTATAACACTAATTCTGACCATATGTCGTCTCAAAACGCTTCAAATAGTGAGGTGAGAAGCTCACACAATCTTACAGAAACACACAAAAACTCACCTTTACTGAGAAGAAATGTCCGGTAGAACCAGGCTCAGGGAGGTCAGACGTCTGCCTCCACCAGTCTGGTGAAAACAGGACACCATGGTGGTCGTCCTCTAAGGTATCAGCAAAACATGAACCATTTCCTCAAATCAAGCTGCTGCATTATCAGATAAACATCTGTTATAATAGAACTGTCTGGTGTCTTATTGTGAATTCAAATGTTTTTTAAAAAATGTTCAGACAAACGAGGGTTTTGATGCTCTAAGATGAGTAACTCTGGTGATGACAGCGACAGTGGATCGTTTGTCTTCCAAATCAACACAACCAGACAGAAAACAAGCCGCCGTCGCTGCACCAGATGTCCAGTTTCTGTCCTGACAGTCGACATCTGCTGGCTCCCACTGACAAAACCGGAGCGGCTGCTGCTGTGAAGGTGTAAACTGAGGTAAGATCTGAAGACGGACCTGAAGCAGATGTTCTCCACGAGGCAGGAATACAGCTGTTGTGTTCCAGACCGACTGTGTTTTAACCTTCATTCTCTCAGGCGGGGTTTCTAGGAACGCAGCTGCTGTCCAGGAAATAAACTTCCGATTTTGCACCTTTGTTCTTCTCCCAGCACGATTTTCATGTTACTTTATTTAGCTTTTAACTCTGAAATTTCGATATTTAACTGCTTAATAGCCTTTTTATTGCAAAAAACCAGCAGCGCACATAAATTTATACTGCTAAAAATACGAATTATAGCAGGAACAGGCTGATGTAACGCAGAGCTGTGCAGAAAACAACATTTTATATATATGAAAAGCAAAACTATTACCTTAAATGATGCATGAGAGGAACACTGGTAAAAATCTGATAATGCTGTAAGTTATTTTGATTTCCCCGCTCAGAAATAAGCAGCTTCACTTCGCTTCGCCGACTCACAGCTGCACATTAGAGCTCTGAAACGTACTTTTAACTTTTAAACACTCGTTATCGTAAAACACCAGCACGATTTGGCCCCTTTTTTCATATCCCAGCACCATTTTAACGTTACTTTTTTTTATAGCTAAAAACACAAAATACAGACGGAACAGGTTGATGTAATGAAGAGCTGTGCAGAAAACAACGTTTTATATATAAAACACATCACTATTACTGCAAATGATGCCTGAGAGAAACACTGAGAGCCCAGAAACATTGATATTTCTATATTTATCTTTTTAATAGTCTTTTTTTGTAAATACCAGCATGATTTTGCACTTTTTTTCTTCTACCAGCACGATTTGCACATAATTCTGTATGTTATTTAGCTAAAAATACTAAATACAACAGGAAAAGGTTGATATAACGGAGAGCTGTGAAGAAAATAATAATAATGCATTGGTTTTAGCACTTTTCTAGACACTCAAAGGCGCTTTGTATGGTATTATTCATTCACTCCATACTCCATGGTGGTAAGCTGCATATGTAGCCACAGCTGCCTTGGTGTAGACTGACGGAGGCCAGGCTGCCAGTCTGCTCCATCGGCCCCTCCGACCACCACCAACCACCCACTCTCACACTGAATCCACCCAGGCTCAGGTACTCCTGACTGCAGTGTGCAGTTCGGGGCGGGAGCTCAACGTTGCTCAACGTCGACATGTTATTGGCTGAATCTAACATTTGACTCCGCCCAAGGAGACATTGCCTGCATGTAAAAACGAGCGCCATCTTATGCTCCTATAGCATAGTCACAAACCTGTATTTGGTTGCTCTGAATTGCATTAGATACGAACGTTCCTGAATGGGTACGGTTGGGGTGAGGATTACATAAAGTATTGTAGTGAAATAACAAAATAACAATACAGGACTCCTTCGAGGCCCTGTAATTGGAATGAGTACACTTTAAATCCTTTGCCTGAAGTAAAGTTGAACATTGAGCTCCCGCCCTGAACTGCACACCTCAGTCAAGGCCTTCTTCCCTGGCTTCCTGGTGTTCCCTCACGGTCTCCCATCCAGGCACTGACCAGGCCCAACCCCGCTTAGCTTCCGACCAAAATAACATTTTATCACAGTTAACAGCAAAACTATTACTGCAAATGATGCATGAGAGGAACGCTGGTGAAAACTGAGATTCACTGCATATTCGAGCTCTAAAACTTTGAATTTTGTACATGTAACTTTTTAAAACTCTTTTAATGTAAATACCAGCCTGATGTTGCCCCTTGTTTCTTCTACCAGCACAGTTTCCACATTATTTTGCGCGTTGAACTCCTGAAAACCTCAAATTTCCCCACTGGGATGAGCGAAGCATCCATCTGTCTTCACCTCGAGGCCTCCGCCGCTGCAGGACTTTGGGTTTTGAGCGCCTAAACACCGGCTTAGAGGAATTCGACGCCGCGTTGGAGCCACACTTTCCTCCCGCAGCTCCCGGCGGTCGTAAACTGCAGACTCCGGAGTATCATCGGCTCTGCAGCCGCGGCAGCTGACACATCTGATCAGTGAGCTGCTTTAACAAACACTCTCATCTGAATAATCACAGCCTGCACGGCCCACTGGCTGACACTGGATCAGCACTAATAGGACGCGCACGCACGCACACACACACACATACACACACACACACACACGCACACACACACAGTCCAATTCTTTCCATTTGCGTCTTCCTCACTTTATCAATTTTAATTTCAAATGTGCTTCTTTGCTCCTCGTTGCCAAAGCATAAATAACAAATAGCAGATAATGAGCCTTCGTCTGGTCGCCATGACAGCGTGACATTAACGAAGCCAGATGAATGGAAAGCAGATTTAATACGGCGGGAGCTTTTATTAGATGAAGGTTTAACACTTTAACGCAACAGCAAAGTCAAGTGATGCTGATTAACGACTAAACCCTGCTCTCCTGTCGCTCAGGTGGATCCCACAGCTCGGCCTGTAGGAAACCAGCGGACCACATTTCCCATGATTCCTCTGCTATTAAAAGTTTTATTCACAACATCTGCAAAAGAAATTGAAGCTAATGTAGGTTGTTTATTAAAAATATATATTCCGTTTACTTGGTCGAGCATTTCTTGCCATTACATTGATAACTGTAGTAGTTTAATGGATGCATGTCGGTTAGATTTCTGTCCAACTTGATATCGACATTATTAAGCTCTTAAATACATATTAGATTTCATATTTGTTTATTCTATGTTTATGCTTTTTTGTGTCTATGTAAAATGCCTGAGGTGAAGACAACTTTGTTAGAAGTTAAAAGTTGATGCAAGCTGTTGAAATTTGTCGAATCAATACTTTAAAAAAAGAAATCGACTCAACACAAGTTCATTAAGCTGCAGTTAAATATGGTCCCACTCAATTAAGTTCATCCAATTAATAAGTTTTAAATACTTTCCTGTGATTCAATTCTTTTCCTTAAGCATTGACAAATTCTGTCGGACCAACTTCATTTAGTTTTGTCATTATTAATAGTGTGGAATCAGTTGGATCAACCTGATTTAATTATGTTGACTCAATTAAACGCTGAAAAAAGACATTTAATCATGTAGAAATACTTTTAATTTAAGTTCAGTTAAAGTCTGTATTTGTATGCGATTAAACAACTTTAAGCAGTCTTGTCAGATCAACTTATTTGACTTGGGTTGAATTAACGCCGTTTACTAGTGTAATTATTCACCTTGAACCAACCTGATTAAATTAAGTTGACCCAACTCAAGTTCATCGTCATGTGACATCACTGATTCGGGCTGAATGAAAGATGTTGAATCACGTGGAAATATTCTCTGTCAGTTAATTAAGTTCTTTCAAACAGCTGCAGTTAAACATGTTTAATCGTTCTATTAGTATTTTAATGCGATTAAATAACTTTCTTTCAGCATTAAGTGTTTCTGTTGGACCAGCTTATTTTACTTTATTATACTGAATTCACCTCATTTACTAGTACAATTATTAATACTGTAAAAGTAGTTGGTCTAATCTGACTTAATTAGGTCAGACCAAACCCTTAGAGATAAGTTGAAATAACCGTAATTAATAATGTGGATTTATTTCTTATTGAAAGATATTTAATCATGTTCCGTAATTAATTAAGTTTAAGCAGTTATTTCTGACTGCAGGTAAATGTGGTTGTTGTTATTTAAATCAACTTAATTTAATCAATTAAAAGTGTTTCCATGTGATTAAACAGCTTAAGCGGTTCTGCTGGACTGACTGAATTTGGGTCGAATCTGCTTTATTTATCAATTTAATCATCAGTAGAGTAAAATCCAAACCTGATTTATTACGTTGGGCGAAACTTTTGCAAATAAGTTGAACCAACTTTAATGTTTCTACGTTGACTCAACACCAGTGTATTACGTTGGTCCAACAGATTTGGTTAAAGCTAAAAGAAAACTATTGAAACATGTTTTAAATCACCTTCCATTATTTATTCTTTTTACATTCATTTAAAGAGTTATTAAATATAGTTATACTGTGTACAAACGGTACTGACTGGATTAAATTAAATGGTCTGCACATATATATATATAGCACCTTTTTCTACCTTAGTGGTAGCTTTATGTGTTTCTCATTCACCCATTCACAATCCAGTGATGACAGAGCTGCCATGCAACCATTGGGAGCAACTTCAGGTTCAGTGTCTTGCCCAAGGACACTTCGGCATGTGGAGGGGCCGGGGATCGAACCGCCAACCTTACGATCAGTGGACAACCTGCTCTACCACCTGAGCCACAGCCGCCCATTCCTTGATTCAACTAGCTTAATTAAATCAAGGAAAGTTCTTTCAGTAGTTGGCCCAACTGGATTAAATTAAGTCAGGCCCAACCGTGGAAATAAGTTGAATCAACCCTAATAATTTATGTTGAATGAACAACTTCATTTAATCCAGTTGGACCAACTAATTTTCCAGCCCTGGAAATTCTACTACTAACTAAAGATGATTCAAACCAATTTAATTATGTTAATTCAACCCAAGTAGAATAATTTGATCCAGTAGATTTGATTAATGCTGAAAGAAATCCAGTAGAAATGCCAACATTTGTTAACATCCATCCAAAGAGTTCTTTTTTAAGTGTAGTGTGAAGGTAGTAGGAAGATCACGACACCTTTTGGTTTTTGTTTCACACTTCTTTTAATGACATAACTCGTGTTCTTCCATCTACAAGGCAGAAAATAGAGTAAAAACAAAGCAAAACCCTTGATTGAGTAAATGTCAAGACTTTGTTCACGTCTCAGTTCTGCTTCCCAAAAGCCCCAAAACTGTGACTGAATTTATGCAGCAGCATCTGATGTGTGAACTCTATGTGAGTCAGACGTGATGTTTTCACGCCGAAGCCGCAGTGAATTGATGAGAATTGGGTCACGCAGGAATTTTAAACAGAGCAGGAAGGAGAACAAACAGAAACCAGGAGTTTGGAGGAAAGAGGCGAAAAGTTTCCCAGCAGCAGATTCTGGTAGATGAAGGTTTAAATTCATGCAGAGAGTAAAGATACAATCAAACCATAAAAAGAGGTTAAAATAATAACCGACTGGAAGTATTAAATATTCAGCTATGGAGTATAACACATGTTAAGCCGACATCCATTCATCGTCTCCCCTAGAAGTATTGAAGACATGTACTATGAAGCAAAATGAAAGAATGAGCAGGTATTCTGGGCCTAGAGTCAGAGTTTTCACCGTCTTTTAACCTGCTACATCACCATGGAAACCGATGCTGCACTGTTAGATCACCATGGTAACTGATGCTGCACTGTTAGATCACTGTGGTAACTGATGCTGCACTGCTACATCACCATGGTTACTGAGGCTGCACTGTTAGATCACTGTGGTAACTGATGCTGCACTGCTACATCACCATGGTAATTTATGCTGCACAGCTAGATCACCATGGTAACTGATGCTGCAGCTAACCTGCTGCATAGTCTGGGATTTAAATCGACTTTCAGAAGCTTCATCTTTCACCAGCTGTTCTGCTGAGGTTTTGTCCGCAAACCTGCTGAGCTGTATACGTTACGTAAAATACCACTGAACGACGAGATGCAGTTAAAGCTGAACACCTGGATGTGTTGTGTTGCCACGGCAACCTGTATGCATTCAGCTGGCGATGCAGAAAATGCATATAACTGTTTTCACGCTCAGTATTGATTTGCTGTCCGGTTCGTTTTACACCACAGCTGATAGAAAACAGTTTAGAAAACTGTATTCATCACAGAGAATAATCCAATCAATAACATTAATTGGACTAAAAACTAAACCGACTTCATATCTCCTTCATTCTGGGACAGTGTCAGCTCTAAATGCTGATGTTTACATGAATGAAATTTAAAGTCTCAGAGCGCTAATCTGCAGCCAGAAGTTAAAAATAAGCAGCTTATACCATTAACAGTTTTCTACCAGCGCTTCTCTCTGACCTTAAATCATTTTTTTATTTTCCTTACAGCTCTTTATTATAAAAACCCGATCCTCTGACTGAAGTAGACGTCACACCTTTGGTCTGTTTTGTGCAAAAGAAGGGTCAAAGAACAGATCAAGTGTTTCCTTTAACGGAACAAAAACTATTAAAGATTCTGTCCAAATTAATTACATCCATTCATCCCGAGTACCTTAATCTGATTTGCTTGATGCTAAAAGAAAACTTAAAGCTAATATTCTCTATCATGATGTCTGACTGGAGAGTTGGGTTTTGCGAAGCTGGTTAACACAAAGAAAGCCTGGATATGTTAAACTTGCTTTGTAGCAAACTCCATCTGTATCATCCTGCATTGCTCTGACCATTCCTGATTTTTCCTTTTGTTTCTTTTCCTCTCGCCTTTATTTATTAAGGTTCTACAACTCATCACTCATCCACCTGATTAGCATCTTCAGGTCTCGTACATTTTCTTTATTACACCTCTACTGTGTATTTATTTTTTTGTATGTTTGCTTTCTTGTCCTGCTTCATCTGCATCCAGCTGCTGCGACATGTAAACTGATGAGACATCAATAAAGTTCATCTTATCATGATCAACTAAAGTGGCCAGTAGAAGTTATGATTTTGCTAACGTAAAGCTAAATGTATGTGGAGATCCGCTGCCAGTAAAGAGGAGCAACCGATGGAGCAACCTGAGCAATGGAGACAATCTGTTTTTCTGCTTTTCTGTGAAGCAAGAATTTGGCGGATCTGCTTCACGATTCTCAATCTGGAGGAATCCTGACGTGATTCTGGATCAGGATTTTCTGGAGTTTTCAAAGGAATGCGGTCTTGTGCTCTTCGGGAGTTCCTCAAGGTTCAATCTTGGTGCTTCACTGTTTTCGATTTTGACTTTAGATCAACTTATTTTCTTTGTTTTGAAGATCATAAACAGGCCAGTCATGCTTTTATTCCAGTGAGGCTCAGTTATTGTAATTCAAGCTGTTTAAAGCCTTTATTAGCTGCCCGAGGCTCCACAACAGATTAGATGTGATCCTTTATTTATCACTGCGTGTTGAAAGTAGACTCAACAGTTGATGTTTGAGCCTCTTTGCTGCTTCGTTATAATTGTTCTTAATCATATATTAGACTTGCATTGATCTTTCCTTGCTGTCATATCTCCAAAGTTTGTCCTCAAAGGTAACAACAAACCAGTTAGAACTGGGATCCTTCCCACTGCAGGACCCCCAAACACAAAAAGAAAGTTTAATCACCTTTATTAGTGTTGTTCATGATTATAGGTTTCTTGTTCTCACTGGGAGAAAGTTAGATATTCTGACAAGCTGTGGACTAAATCCTAACGTTTATGTATCATTTATACATCCGAGTTTGGTTTTACTGCTGGGATTAAAAGCTTTTGATCCTTTTCTCCGTCTTTGACTGAATTAATGAAGCGGCGTCTGATTTTTTTTTTTTTTTTTTTTTTTAAAGCCGACGCGACTCATCTGTGTCCATGTCTGAGCAGCGGCAGATGAGTTCTGGCTCACAGAGGAATTCAGACAGCTCCAGTTTCTGACAGTTGAATCAGTGATCAGCTGGAGGCTCCTCATCCAGAAGACACTAAGGGAGCAGAGAAAAGGAAATCACTTAAAACCACACTGATGATCGATTTCCAAACATCGCCAGAGGTTAGAGGTCATTATTAGAGACTCAGTTCGCCAAGGCTCATGCAGATATATTATTATTCTAAGGCAGCAGTGGTCAGACTTCTGTCCTGAAAGTACGATTTGATCAACATCCAGGTTTTTAAATTAGATAATTGAATTAAGCTGCTTTATAAGCTTCTATCTGTTGCTGGTTAAAAATTGCTTGACTTAACTTTAAACACTTCCTGTTTGCAGTTTACTGATAGATGATAAAACCTTTTTAAGTTGTCTGATCCAGAGCTGGCAGATTCCTCGCTGCTCCAGACTACTAGTCTGAGTCCACAAGATGGGTTTTTGGATACAATGAGTCCCAACACTGGACGCTTCTTCAACAGGAATCCAACTCAGGCTTTGCTCTGCTAAAACCTCGGAAACACCGGCTGCATCCGATCGGACAAACGCTTCACTTGTCGGCTGCCATTTCCTCGTGTTCGGACAAAGATGGATGCTCATGACTATGACTAAATTTTTCAGCATGGACACACCGACTGTATGAATGTAATAATGAAGGCGATACCCATGAATGTGTGGCTTTTCTGAATACCTGTTGATAATGTTTCTAACATCTGTTTCAATGCTTTCAGATTATCATTGCTAAGGTTTTATGATTTGTACCTTGTGTATCTGTTTTGTTTTGTGTTTGTCTTTCTGTGTGGACCCCAGGAAGACTAGCTAGTCCCACTTTGGTGACAGCTGATGGGGATACTTTAAAACATGAAACATTAAACATCTGGAGAGCATATGCAGCCTTGACCGAATGAGGAGCGGCCAACATGGCGCCCCACTTCTTGAAATGGACTGTGGCGCTACCAGTACGCATTCTGTGGCTACTTATAGAGACAATAATGAGAAGCTTTACCGGATTTTTACGGGAAGCTTTTTTGCCATGGGGTATCAAACCTTTTCATTTAGGGCCAACCAAATGAATCTAAACCAAATTCAGCAGTTGTCTCGATCCGGATGTTTGAATCTATCCACTCCACTGAACTAATTCGTCTGGCATCACCTCACAGCTCCAGACTATTAGTTTGAATCCACAGGCTTCACCCTCCTACCAAACATTTGCTACACCTCACTTGCAGGTTCCTGGATTTTAAATTGTACCAACATGGCAATCTGAAATCTGTCTTTCTTTTAGATGGATGTCGGTTGGGTTGAAGGTTTTTTAGGAGTTCCAGAGGCATCTAGTGATGATCAGACACCCCTGATTTGCATAAAATAGCCTTGACCTCTATTTTATGCAAATCAGAAGTGGGCAATGCGACGCCTCTTCTCTTAAAACGCATCGCTACGCTACCACGATGCGCTGCACGGCTGCTTACATCGATAATGAGTGGGAAGCATTGATGTGACGGAACCTGTAAAGGTGAACCAAAACATTTTGCAAGTACGTGCAACCAGAGAGAGATTTTATTTTTTTGCAGTGCAGGTACGAGGAGTATCTGTCCTCCTGCGATTTCAAAGTGGATTCATGGATGCTGGAGAAAATAATATCTTCAGGTAAACCAAGTCTCAGTGAATCACAGGTGCGATGTCACTGCACAAATTACAGCAGCCAGACGCTGAGTTTTAAAGTGCCTTAATTACCCCCATTAGTTTGGCCCTCTAATAACGAGGCCAAACTCCAATAAGTAAGTTTTATAAAACCGTCACACACCTGCAGACCTCCATCACAGCAGACCGTTGGACTCGTCGGGTGGAATCAGACGCGTTAATGCGTTTTATCCTCCGTAAAGGTCCTGGATCAGCTGACTGGAGCAGCTAATGGAACTAAACAATCATCTCTGCTTTTAATTCCACCTGAGCTTCTCCTGCAGCGACGTGTCGAAATATCGGCTTTAAAAACCCTCGCTCTGTGTCCTGCAGTATCTTTGCCTCGTGTCTCCCCCTCCTCACCCCCGAGGAAGGCATGTCTCACCTCCGATCTGCATCAAACACTCACCCTTAGTCACCCAATACTGACTGGAAGCCTGATGTGGAGGATAGAATCAGCAGCGAGGAGTTTATTTCCTCGCTTTATTTTTCTATTCTGTGCAGCTCTTAGACGCCGTTACGAGGACGACATGAGAGGTCTTGACAGCAAACCATAAACATCATAGGGATGAAATATTACTTCATGAATGGCAATAGAAAGACTTTCATTGTCACACATGGTCAGAGCTGCTTTAAAAGAGATCTCTTAAGTCGAAGATACAGAAGAAATATATTGCGAAGAACTCCATCTATAGTACAGACTTTTATAACTTGCTCTGTCGAATCAAGACCTTCTGCATCCTGTGATTGTCCAGAAGGAAACATGATTTCGCAGCATCTAGCGGCAAAGTTGGAATTTGCTAGCAGCTAAATTTTCGTGCAGGGGAACTACTTGAATTAAAAACCATGAAAAGCCCTCACAGGAGATAGTGTTTGGTTTGTCTGTTCTGGACTGCAGTAGGAACATAGTGGTAGAACATGACAGATCTCTGGAAGAAGATCTAAACCCTGTAGGTGGTTTTACACTGCAGGAACTCAGGGCAGCCTTTCTGTTTTTAACTGCAGTCTAGAATCCAACAATCTCAACCACGTCATTATTTTAAAAAGCAACAGACAGATCGTACCTACTGGATGCAACCAGAGGTGATATGGAGCAAAAATAGTGAGTTAGGCTCTCTTTCAACCTACTACATCGCCACGGTAACTGATGCTGCACAGCTAGATCTCCATGGCAACTAATGCTGCACAGCTAGATCACCACGGTAACTGATGCTGCGCAGCTAGATCTCCATGGCAACTGATCCTGCACAGCTAACCTGCTCTGGAGGAAGTTCTGTTCAGAGTTTGGGTTTTAAATCATTTGTCTTCCTCTGACCAATCCTTCTCCTTGTAATATTCTGTCCGAGCGATACAGATTCTGCAGAACTGCTGAGCTGTACTTTAGTAACCCCCACCGAATGAAGCCGTGCAGTTACAGCAGGTTAACTGGATCCAGTTCGCAACATATGTCTTCTGATAGCTGCCAAACATCCCGCTGTCCAGATACATATTTGAAACTTCCAAATCAGATAAAGCACCTGATCAAAATACTACAAAACAAATACAAAGAAATCAAACTAGACTGAGCCAAACATATCAGGACCAGCAGAACCAGCAATGAATGCACTAAAGCATGGCTAATTAAAAGAACGTACTGGAGGAAAAAACTGCTAGTAGTTTTTATGAAAAGACTCTTTCATGTCAAAGTGAAATCAGGTTTCTACAAAGTAATGTCAGTTAATTAAAAGTATAAAATGTAAATAAGTGACTGGATAAGAATTAACCACTTTTAAGTCAGGGTTTAGCAGATACACCTTTGGCTGCAGTAGCATTATTGAATTTACATTTTTACTTTGACATGAAAGAGTCTTTTTTTTAGAAATTTGTAGTTAATGTTATATAATGCACACAATAATTAGCATCTACAGGTGATTATGCACTAGTAAAAGCATATTTATGAATATAATATCCCATTTCTGCTAATATATTCAACTTAATCCTGCGTACGGGGCCTGAGAGTCGATGCAAACTCCGTTGTTGTCTTCATAAACCAGTTTTCTGTGTGTGGAGGAAAGAAACAAAAGCAGAAAAGAGTGGGAGTGAATGATAATGAAGGGGCCAGAGAGAGGAAAAGGCACAGACTGTAAATCCCAGGATACGTTCGTGCCAATGACGCAGAAACATAATTAATTCTGAGTTTATTTAATGAGATCTCGTTCTGTTCTCGACAACGACGCGGGAAAGTAGGTTGGAGCAGAACTTGTGACACCAGCCTGAGCTCAGATGTCTAAAAGCGGGGATTGTCGGCAGTGTGAGGGAAAGAAAAGGTGCAAATCTGTGACGCATTCGTTCGTTGTTAAAGGTGAAAGTGCGACTTTGCGTCATACGTCCTGAGAACACTTAATAACATGTCACTGTTTCGGATCAAACTGCAGTAAACAGTTATTTTTGGTGGCTGCAGCGATGAAGGCTGCAGCGTTTCTGCTTCCAGCGTTGGCGAACAGAAACGCTGCAGAGTTTAAAGCTGGAACAAAGATCTACGAAGGGCACGAAGCCAAACATTCACACAAACGCTGGCCGGTCCTTAGAGTTGGGAGGTGTTCAGACATCTCTGCTGAGGTGGCTGAAACACCAAATGGAACTTCAATTATTACAATACAGTTACTAATCCCATTAACAATGTCATTTCATTCTGCCGGTCATTTGGCGTCTACATACGGCGACCTCCTATCAGTCTGGTCCATCTGCTTCCATTAACTCCCATCCAGTGGACAGGCTGTGCAGGGTGTTAAGAGGAGCCTCACAAACAATATTCTGTCTGCTCATTCCAGAGTTGCCTTATTTACATGCTGTCTTTTTAGCTGCCAGGCACCAGACAGAGCCTTTCTGAATCACCAGGCTTTGTTCACTTTGAGTTTAGGACTTCTGGAGTTGTTTGCCCGCAGCAAAAATAAATGCTTCAATCCAATGTTCAGTCTAATATTCCCAAAGACTGCGTCGGCCGGAGCAGCAGAGCAGGATGAAGGAAGCTGTCTGAGGAAATCTAGATTTTACATTGGATATGTGAGATCAGGGAAAGGTCTTTGAAGAAGCATCGAACCGCTGGATAAACCTTTTCATCTGAGGTTTGACTGACCTGCAGAAGGAGAAGAAGAAAGCTTTATTGTCATTAATACATTTTTACAGTATTGTTAAATGTTGTTTATTATTTGGTTTTATCTCAATTTAACACTCGTTCACCAGCCTGGCGTCAATAAGCCTCATACAGGTCTCTGTCATGGTGCTCCTTGACTATCTTGGCTGCTTGCCACCATGATAAATCAACAACACTTATCAAAACAGTATCAGGTATCAGCAGATGCTAAATATAATAATAATACTATATAAAAGCTTTGATCAGAACATCCCTAGTAATCACATTTTTAATCGTATAAATAATAATCAATTAACTGCCAGTTATTGCCATCCCTGTGTATAACAGTTGGTAATATTACCCAATAAATCCTCCTCTAACGGGACACAGTGTTCAGTCCATCCACTCTGTAGCGGGAAAGCGATCAGGCGGTGTGACTGAAAGCCATTTGCATATGAAAAGTGGACGTGTAGTGAGAACTCGCAGCTTGTATCTGAAGATTAATTTTACATTTTCAGCCGCCTGTTTATTAGCTCCATTCACCCAATTCACTGGAGTGCCGAGCCCATCCAGCTCCACGAGGACCACCTGGACGTGGACAGAATATCTCCGCCATTAGCTGCACTCTGGACGCTTGTGTTAATTTCATTAAGCGGGAGCCTCCATTTAAAAGCAGATTACAGAGTCGGAGCTGATGACGCCTCTCGGTGATCACGTTGCGATGGCAACAGGGGGGAAGAATGAAGGACAGAGGGAAATTATGAATACATTAATGACAGAAAGAAAGTAGGAGAAAGAGGCTTCTAGATAACACAAACAGGATGCGAATTCTATTATTGTCAAAGGGGTTGGTTAGCCCCATTACACACAGAACAGCATTCACTAATTCATTAATCTGGAAATGGATTCTAAACAGCAGAGTTTGTGCCAAGCCACACAAACACTCGATAATATGGACTTTTCTGGGAGACATTCCCAGTAATTTTAGTGGGAAACTCTACTTTGAAATGGCACAGAGTCTAATTATCACAGTTCAATAGTTCATTCAATGGATAACAGATATCTATACCAACAAAGACCTTCCAAAGATCCATTTGAAAGGATGAAAAATGTCCTCAGTCGGTAAACTAGGACCGTGACCCACATACATGACTACATGAGCAGAACGTTGGCTGCTGTCTTGCAGCTTCGTGAGGTGAAAAGAGAAAGAAACTGTCTGAACAAACCAAAGAAAGAGAACAAAAGACGACCCAACAGTCGCATTCATGTGAGATTCTTCACCTTTTCACTGACTTACCTGCTGGGAACTGTATAGATTTCTCCACTTAAACCCACAGGTGAAGTGGATTAAACTGATTGTGTTGTTGCAGTGCAATGTTCTGCTGGGAGCCCTTAGTGTTTGCCCCCATGTAGGCAAACGCTAAGGGCACCGTGGCCTCCAGGGGGCGCCACAAAATTGGGAAAAATTTCACCTTCAATATAATTATATAAAAAGTAGTTATTACTGTTACCTCTTAAAACGGAAAAGCTGACACTGATTCAAATGTAAAGCGACATCCAATTAATACCATATTTTCTGCACCTTAAGGCGCACCAGATTATAAGATGCAGTCTCAATCATGGGGTCTATTTCTGTACTTAACCCATACAAAAGGCGCACCAGGTTAAAAGGCGCATGCTAAAATGAGGAAACGAAAGTAAAACAGTGAGTTTGTTGAACTTTATTCTACTACGTACCGTATTTACAAATACACTAACATTATTTTCTGATCAATCTTCTGTCACAAACCCTTCAAAGTCTTCATCTTCTGTATCTGAATTGAACAGCTGGGCAGTTTCTCCATCCAGCGTGCCGGGTTCCCTCTCATCATTGTCGGAGTCAGTCTCGTTGCCGGGTGGTTGTTCATCAATGATGCCGGCTTTTGCGAAAGCTCGTACAACAGTCAAAGCAGATCCCTTAGTCAGATACCTTGGTTTATTGCTGCCAGCGTACTTAGTGGACGTACTTTACGTACCTATGTCGGCGGGAAATGGTCCGACAGTTAATGAAGCGGAGCTTGGAACTCAGTGCACACATAAGGAGCACCGGATTGAAGAACGCACAGTCGATTTTTGAGAAAATGAAAGGCTTTTAAGTGGCCTTATAGTGCGGAAAATACGGTACTACAAAACGATGCTTTTGATTTCTTTTGTAAGCGTATGTAAATCGCCGATAGAGGGGGGCGCCATATAAAATCTCGCCTAGGGCACCACATTGGGTGGGGCTGGCTCTGGCTGGGAGATCCTGGATGCTACCTTTCTTGTGGATGCTACCCCACAGTTTCCACCTAGACAGAGATGCAGACCAACAACACTCACCAGCAGAAGGAACACCTCGAGGACTCAAAGAATCCAGAATCCAGCCTCAAAACTTACAACCGATCGAGCATCTGTTGCATCAGCTGGAACAAGCTCGATCTGCGGAGGCCCGACTCTGCAAACCACAAAGGTTTCAAACACCACAGGTCCTCCATCCCTTCCCAACTGATCAGGGTAAAAAAGTTGATCTATTGTGGCCCGACCAGGTCCGTTTACTTAATATTACACCCACGTTTTTTTAACAAAATAATGCACATCTGTGAAAAGATTTACTATCAGACACTAAAGAGACAAGCTCATGTAGATACTAAACCTTCTCATCATCCAGCTGATTTGCAGACAGGCTCCTGTTCTCACTATTCCTGCTTCAGATAAATTATTCCATTGTAATGGGGAAGCAGGTTCATCCAGCAGTTCTCTCTCCAAGAAAAGAACAAAAATCATAACTTATTTATAAAATGACAGTGAATACGACAACTCACTTCTAAACCTTATGTGGTTTTCCAAACTAGGTAAGAAACTAAGTACAGAGATATAAAGGCATCTCCAAAGAAGGACTTGTGACTGTCACATCTCACATTGTTAAAATACGGGTCATCCAAACCTCCAAACATAAGATCTTACCATTGGTTTTATTTTCTCTCTTTTTCGAAATCAGTATTTTCAACTCATGAAGGTATTTGAGCAATGTCAGTGTCTGTGAACCCAATAGAATCATTTTCAAAAGAATGTTTGCAATATATCGAATTTCTGTTTAAGGTTTATCAACAGTATCAACAAAGTATATTTATTGTTTGTTTGACCACTCATGCCCCTTTATTATTTTTGGTTGTTGCGCTATCCACTTTGCTGCTGTAACACTGCAAACTTCTCTTCTGTGGGATTAATAAATAATTATCTTGCATTTTTGATCTTAAAATGTCCACCAATCAGGCATAACATTATGACCACCTACCTAATGTTGTGTTGGTCCCCCTTATGTGCTCAAAAATGCTCTGAACCATTGGACATGGACAAGATGACCTCTCAGGGTGTCCTATGGGGTCTGGAACCAGGATGTTGGCACTGGATCCTTTGGGTGCTCTGGCTTGTGCAGTGGAGCCTCTGTCAATCAGACTAGTTCCACTGCATCCTGTTGATGCTTGATCAGAATGGGGTGTAGGAAGTTTGGAGGTCAAATCAACATGTTGGGTCATTGTTATGTTCATCAACATGTTCCTGATTGGTTGATGTTGTTGCCATGTGGTGGGGTGACATTTTCATCCAGTGACATTTGGGATTTCCATCAGCAGTGATGGAGTGTTCTTGTTGTGGGACGATGTTTATTTGCATGTCTAAGCCTCATCAACACGGATGTTAAAATCCAAGGTTTTCCATCAGAACACCACATAGTACCAACACGATCAATGTTATTCACTTCACCTAACAGTGGTCACAAGGTTGTGGCTAATTGGTGTATAGTTCATCGAAAGACTCAAGGATGTAGGAGGTTGTTGTTGCTTCCTGCAGAGAAAAAGATGTTAAAACAGTCTGACTGACTGGACGTAGGCTGCAGGTATAAACCATCCATCAGTTATTCATTTGAATTGGATTTTTCTTTTCTGCTATCTCGTGTTGCCATTTTTAAAATCCCCTTTGCGTAAAATCCAACAACATACAACCCAAAAAGTTCATGTTTTACTGAGGATTTAGCTAGTAAAGGAGCACCATAACAGAGACTTGTATAGGGTTTATTGACATCAGGCCAGCGGACAAGTGTTAAATTAAGCTGGGCTAGAAGAAGATAATCCATCACAGTGACACATCTGATATTCGTTTTTGCAGCCGTTTCTGCGTGGCAACAGATGTAAACAAAAGCGTTTAGCAAAGGTTTGTCCCAACAGCGATCACTTCATCTCTAATATTACCCGTCACTGAAGCTGCATTCTTCCCTTCGCTCCATGCAAGACGACTGGTTTGAAGAAGTATAAACAAGCTGGAGCTTTTCAGTCTTTTTGCCTTGGAGCAGAATCATAGTAAGGTGCAGCAGACCATTCTACACTCCAGAACACGCCGGCCAAGTGAGATTAGCCTAAAGCCTACCCATCAGACGTCTCCCAACACTCCGTCACAGGTTCACGTTCTGCTTCTCCTCGGGTCTAACAGCTGACTGGAAACATCCCATAATGACTCGGCTCCTGTCAGAACCACTCAGGTATTTTCACCTTCACGTTCCTCACATGTCGACTACAGAGTCATGCTCACACTGACCCGCGCTGTTGTGATGAGATTTCACCGATTCTGTCATCCGTGTGTGTGTGTGTGTGTGTGTGTTGTGTTTGAAGTGTGTGATGAGACGAAGCTGCAGTGATCCTCATGGGAAGATTTTAGTCACGAAAAGCGAGTTTCCCCCTTTTTGTTAAGCAAATGCTAGCGAGTCTCTTCGGCCTGTGTGTGTGTGTGTCTGTTGTGTGTGTGTGTGTGTGTGTGTGTGTGTGTGTGTACGTGCACTTATCTTGCCCTCACAGACTCCGACTCCTGACAGGAATCTAACCTCCATCTCGTCTCTTCCTCTTTGCTGCTCATCACATCATCAGACCTGACAGCTCACGTCAAAGCCTCGGCCTCCTCTCTGCCCTGCAGTCGGCTCTCACACACGCCGATCCGCCGCATTATTACACCAGACACCGGCGTTTTCATGCACGTCAACACAGAACAAAACCCAAGATATCAGCAGGGACGTCAGACATCCTCTCTCTGCTTGGACCCGCTGCATTTTGGATGATCCCTAATGATCCTTTTTCGGATTGAACTCTTAGAACACGATTGATTTCCGTGCCACAGGTGAAGAAAAGATAATAAAGATGCGAACCTTTTCTGCCTGGTGCTGCCCGGCGTCGCCACGGTAACCCAGCGCTCCAACTGCAGTGACTCCGGTCAATAACAGCACAGTTCCTGATAAATCGAATAAATAAAACGACGAGTCTTGGTCCTCGGGGGCTCAGCTTCCACAGTTTGAGGTTACGTCTCGTCAAATCGTCCACAAAAACGCCAAGAAAAACGTGAACCTGTGAGCTTCCATCAACTAGTTTGTAAAGGTCAGAATAGCTAAAGCTATTTCTAATGTTATTTACATGGCAATTATGGTACGGTCATGCTTTTATTTTGATAACGTCCTGTTAAGCGGAAGTAAGGTAACGGAAGTGGACTTGACGAACGTTACGGAAAGCACAAAGAAAGGTCTATGTTCACGGTAAAATTAAGACGACGGAAGGACAACGGAAAAGTCAATAAAACAAGGTTTTGGCTTCAGTAAATGGGAGAACAAGGTTTGTAAATGTCATAGAGAATATACTGATTAACTGGAGATGTTTACTGCTAAGATGTATAACGAATTTGCTAATGGAAAGTCACTAATGTAGGAGTTATGTTACGGTTAAAAGATGAACGAATAGTAATCGTGGTTTATTTTGTTCTCACCATAGCTCTTACGTTGGTTAATGACAAGGACGGCTCATTCATTTTCCATCAGTTTTTGGCCTTCTTTGAATTGACTGGATGCTACATAGTTCATGCAGATATTCAAGATGTTGCAGGGACTGAATAACTAAAGAGCTCAAATTTCCCTCCAACTCTGGGAAATGATCACACTTATTGTTTCTTCCGCATTATTTCTGAATTCATGATCCATTCATGATGTCAAATTACAGCATTTTACCTGTAATTATCTGGATTTTTAGCTTCCTATTGTAGCACGGACCTGCAGCTGTGGGTCGCACAGTAAATTACAGGGAATAAAACACAAGAAGGATCAGAAGAAACGGCACAACTGGCGCCTGCTGTGACATTGTTGGAAAATATGTTGTTTTCAGTTTGGATTTCAGCTCGAAATGCACGAGTTTCACCTCAGCAAGACACACGAAGGCGTAAACAGAGAGGCGTGCTGGTGTGTTTGAAATATGCATCCCCGCGCTGAGAAACGCTCCTGAAGCCGTTTCAACCTGAGCTTCCTGCGTGTTTCCATCGACATGCAAATGCTGATTTAGGTCAGAGAGTGTCAGAGCTTCTCCTTCCAGAGTGAAGAAGACGTTCAGAGTATCAGAGTCGACGTGTGGAGAGAAAACACTGGGGTTCTTGAGAGTTTTCTACTTCATTTAGAGGGGGTGGTTTTGTGCTCAGAAATAGCTCCGCTGCTAACTTCGCTAACACGACAGCCACTCTGTATGGAGGCATCCGTCCAAACATGCTCCTCTTCAGTTTCATCCTGAAGGTGTCTCCCTGTTTCTTCGTCCTTCCAACCAGAGATGTAGAGAGAAGGAGGTGAAGAAGAGACACGGGGAGAAGGTTTGTCTTTTGACAAAATGAGACATCCTCATCTCAGAGCTGTCGCTTTAAAGAGACATCAGTTAAATCTGGCGTGAGAAACATCTGCAGCGTCTGTCCGTCGTGTTGCTTCCTGCTGCTGTAGTTTTTATCTCTGTCAGATGAATTGAACAGTGTCATGACAACTTACAGTAATGGTAGGAAGCTTCGTTTGTGGATGTTCTCATTCATCCAGGTCATAGTCATTCTGGGCAGTTCAATCGAAGGCAACTCAAGACTCAGTAGAATGTCTGTGAAGACGTTTCGCCTCTCGTCCGAGTGGCTTCATCAGTTCATGTCAAGACTAGACTGGGCTGGTCTGACTTGCTGGTGGGAAACCCAGGTATTTAACCTCTGTGGAGGTGTTTGCAAAGACCAGTGGGGACTAACTGGTGGCTAGCGCTCCAAAGGTGTGACTCAGATGGTCTCCATGATGGAACAACAGTCGTTGGGGTCGTCAGAGTTGTTAGGAGTCACATGAGGCCAATCAAGAGCAACACTTGTCATTTGAGTCACACTGGACCGTTAGCCAACAACTGTGGTTTATCTCCTGGGTAGAGACCAAAGGGTGGTATTGTAAACTGGAGATAGGTGGTGTCGCAGACCTCCTCCCCTGTTGAGGGATGGTTTTTTACTTATACACAGATGACTTCCTTAACTACTTTTTCAAACCATCTGTCCTCCTGATCCAAAATATGTACATTGCTGTCTTCAAAGGAGTGTGCCTTCTCCTTTAGGTGTAAATAGACAGCTGAATCCAGACCTGAGGAGAAAACAAGTTAGGAAGCTTTCTACCTGAACACATGCAGACCTTTAATGTACAGATGAGGACATGAACCAGACACCATTTAGTGTTTCTGTTTGATTTTACAACTTCAGCGGCTACAGAGAGATATAAATATAAATTTAAGTTTATAGTCTGATTAAAGCAGCAGCCTGTTGAAAAAAAAAACCTTTTCAGAAGCCTCACCTGTCTGAGTTTCTTCCTTGCGGCGGCCATCTTGCCCTGGAGCTTAAAGAGAAAACAGCCTCCAGAGCTGCTCTGTTATTGGTTCCCTGAGTAGGTGGGATCTCAGATATGATTGGTTAATAGATGTGTCCTGATTGGCCAGTTTGAACTTCAAACCCCCTTCTCTCTATATAGATATGAGTGAACTGGGAGAGAAGCTGGTTAGTTTGCTGCTTAGTGAAAATTTTCTTTTCTTTTACAGATTTGCTCTTTGCTAAAAACTGCAAATAACCTGCTTCCTATTTCCTTCCTCCACCTGCACCACCAGGACGCCCTCCTTCTAGCTCTTATATGTTTATTTTTAATTCATCATGTCAAAGTGATACAAAAATCTACAAACAGCACGAATAAAAAGGGAAATATATGATGATTAAGTGACATATAACAAGCACATTTCTCAGTGCTGCTCCCGACATGGTTTGTATTTTCCAGCATCATTTTAATCCAATCATTTTAGGTTTGTTCACAACATCAAGTTCCCCTGATGTTGTGATGCATATTTAATTATGATAAGTATGAACAGAAATTTACAAGTTGACACATTAAATAAAAGTGAAGCTGCTTCATTGTTTAAAAGTGTCGAGGACAAGACTTCAAATCTGGACCTCAGAGTTAAGAAAAATATAGTTTTCAAGCCAATTTCATTAAATAACCTCGACTTGAATTTAGTTTTGAATCAGCTAATGCAAAATATTAAGTTGATGCAACATTATTATGTCAAACCACCTTTCAAAATAATGGTGAATGTTTTTTAAATCAGAAAAATCTCGTTTGGGTGTACATGTGGACGAGGCTTTATACTGCAGCTTATTTATTCCTTTTTAAATGTGATTCAAGTTTATTATTCTTCTTCTACTAACGCTGCCTTCTAATTTTTGATTGATATCTCAGTTTATTATTTGTGTTCCTTCGTCTTTTATTTTCTCACTCAGCTGCAGTCATAAATGAGGCCTCATTAAATAAAAGGTTGAATGAATGAATAAATAATTCGGCAAAAGTTAAAGGCAGCTCCGTTTGCGCTAATGATGCTGTTCTGCACGGAGAACAGTTTTACTTTCACATTAGCATTTGTTGTGTTTTCATTTTGGCGAGCTGGAAAACTGGGACATTGGAATCCTCATTTTACCGTTGGAGATAAAGTAGGCTTGGATTAAAGCAGAGCAGCAGAGAGTTTAGACGGGAGGAATATATTCTTTAAAGTTGGAGAGAGAAAGGTTCGGAGACATGCTGTGCTGCCGAGACGCTTCCAGCCTCAGGGTTTCTGCACTGCTGCCATCATTACACATGCAACGAGCCGCTGCCGTCCTCGTCTGAACTATTATGCAACGCTGTGTGTTTATTAGGGCAGATTCACATGAAGTCACTCCTGCAAGTCTCCTTTTATTAGCAGCAGCGTTTTCACATGTGGAGTCCAGATCACGCAGCAGGTGACTGTGGCACCAATTCTGCTGTTATAACGGATCTTTTCTTGATTGTTTCTCCTCTAAATATGATCTTTTTAAAATAATTTCCTGTTAAATAATTACGATTTAATAAATGACCTGGAGCTTTTTTCAGTCTTTCATATTTTAAATGCTTCCTTTGTTCCTTTTCTATTTATTAAAGTCTCACAGGAAAGAATTTCACACCAACCAGACATTAACACCTCCTGATCTCTGTACTTTGGAATGCTGTCACCTTTTTCAAACTGTGACACTTCAAACAAATCAGTCTGAATGCAAAACCTCATGTTTCGTTGCATAATGGACGTTTTGCAGCGGCGGTGCCACGGTTCATTCGCGGCGCCTCTTTGAGCGACACGCTAAATGGCAAAATCCTTATCTTCGTCCACACTTTGCTCTTCCTCCTCTGTGCTGCTGATTGTGTTTCCACACATTAGTCCTCATTATCGAGTCGGCACGGCTTCCTGGTTTGTTCTGTTTTGCATTTTTAGAGAAGAGAACAAAAATAGTCTTGTTCGCAGACAGGGGTCCAGTAAATTACATGTTTACCATCTTGTACTGCGTTTTAAGTCCTCAGATCTCCCTCAAAGTGGCCACACTCTTAATTATATTCAACTTCACGCCTTAATGTATTTTAAACAGGTGAGTTTTGTAAAAATTTCCTCTTTGTACTGTGTTTATGAAGGAGGAAATTAGCTAAAGAGACTAAAACGGTGTTTGGTACCAGGCTGTAAACATGTTTATTTCATCTGTAAAGTTGGACTTTTTAACATGGAGGTCTATGGGGATTGTTGGAGCCTCAAGTGGACAATCAAGGAACTGCAGGTTTATAAAAGAGAACAAAAATAATGTGACAGGGTAACGGTAAATGACATGTCTTAGTTTTGCATGTTTAACAACCACAACTTGATATATTAAGGCCCTTGAATGTCGCTCAAAGTGGCCACACTCTTAATTATACAGAACTTTAAGCCTTAATGCAATTTAAACAGATGAGTTGTGTAAAAATCTATTTCTTTTACAGTTGTCATGAATGAAGACATTAGCCAAAGAGACCAAAACAGTGTTTGGTACCAGGCTGTAAACATAATTATTTCAGCTGTAAAGTTGGACTTTTTAACATGGAGGTCTATGGGGATTGTTGGAGCCTCAGGTGGTCATTTAAGGAAGTGCAGTTTTATAAAAGAGACCAAAAATAGTGATTGGGTGACAATAAATGACATGCTTAGTTCTTTCTACTGGGGTAAAAGATTTTCTCATGTCACTCAAAGTGGCCACGGTCTTAATTATGCAGAACTTTAAGCCTTAATGCAATTTAAATAGTTAAGTTCTGTAAAATTATACTCCTTGCATAGTTGTCAGGAACAAGGAAATTAGCTTAAGAGACCAAAATCATGATTGGTACCAGGCTGTAAATGTGTTTATTTCAGCTGTAAAATTGGATTTTTTAACATGGAGGTCTATGGGGATTGTCGGAGCCTCTGGTGGTCATTTAAGGGACTGCAGTTTTATAAAAGAGAACAAAAATAGTATGACAGGGTAACAGTAAATGACATGTCTTGGTTTTGAATGTTTAACACCCACAACTTGATGTATTAAGGCCCTTGAATGTCACTCAAAGTGGCCACACTTTTAATTATACAAAACTTTAAGCCTTAGTACAATTTAAATGTTTGAGTTCTGTAAAAATCGGTTTCTTTTACAGTTGTCATGAATGAGGACATTCGCCAAAGATACCAAAACAGTGTTTGGTACCAGGCTGTAAACATGTTTATTTCAGCTGTAAGGTTGGACTTTTTAACATGGAGGTCTATGGGGATTGTTGGAGCCTCTGGTGGTCATTTAAGGGACTGCGGGGTTTTTTTGCATATTGGTGTTTGCTTCATTTTTTAAGACTGGCAGTTTCCCTAAGTTTTCAAGCTTCAGCAAATTTATTAATATAGCATCTGATTACAGCTAAAAGCTACTATGCTAAATACATCAGGAATAGGTTGATATAATGAAGAAAATAAGATGATAAGATGAAGAAGATAATATGAAAAAACAAGATTTATTTCTGTAAAAATCAACACTTCTACTGTAAATGATGCACAATTAATGCTGTAAGTTAATAAATTTAATTCCCCACTGAGAAAAGAGCAGCTGCTTTGAGAGACACGAACGTACAGCTGCACATCAGAACTCAGAGACATTTACCTTTTTAACACTCTTTCTACTGTGAATACCAGCACAGTCCTGCACCCTACTTCTTCTAACAGAGTGATCTGCATGTTGTTTTACACAGTAGTTTCCTTACTCTTCTTAGATTATTCCTCATATATCAAGATATCCACTATATTCACACATGTTACATCTGTCTAACTATCATTCAGTCCATCAGCGTTTGGGTCTGAACCGTCCTGTAATGAAGGAGACGAGGAAATCCCTTCAGATTCACTCTGATTTGGCCAAAAGCTGATGTTGCTGATTATTCTATCAGTATCTATCACCAAATATTCCGTTTTCTAATCTGTGTTCAACTGATGGACTGGTGGCTCAGGACCAAACATTAAAACATGTTTATGGATTATGCTGGTTTCCGTGGCAACGTCCAGTTATCCTTCTGTACCTGCACAGCCTCATTCAGTGGGATTATTAACATACAGCTGAACAGATGAAACCTGAGAATCATCAGGAAAAGATTTGGTGAAAGAGAGTCTTCCTCCAGTTGGTTTAAATCTGAAACCCCGAGCAGAACCTCCTCAGAGCAGATCAGCTGCAACCCACCAGCTGCTAAAACCGAGTGCCAACGCTCCAGTCCAGCATTATTTCCTAATACGCCGATTTGCATGAGGTTGTTTTCCCTTTTAACTCCAGTAACACCTTTTTAAATGTGGATTTGAAAATGCTTTCAGCCCGAGTTAACCCTGGCCTCCACCACAACAACAACAGCCCCCGTGCTGTAATTACCGGGCCGCCCCAGTGCCAGCAGCGTTCTGGTCGTACTGGGCGGCTTCCAGTGGCCGTCGGTGCCGGGCAGCAGGTGTGAATGTTTGCCGATGCTAATGCGAGCAGAGCTGCTGAAAAAAAACCTGAAAAGCGCTTCAGGAGATGAAATGCAAGATGAGGCTCAACAAGCATGAGTAAAGAGAGCGAGAGCGCCGCCAGCCAGACGGGTCTGGATTCAGAACACAGCTCGGGTCCAAATCCAGACGCCTCGAACGCCAAGACAGCATCACATTGACTTTTAACAGGCTCTCTGGATGCTGCAGCTCAGGTCAGCTGATCACAAATCCTCAGGCCTCGGATATCACCAACAAATGATAACTCAGAATAAGGTTTCCACATCACAACCTTTGGCTCTGTGGCTGCTGGACCGAAACACTCAGGACTGAAGGGCCCAAAGGAAAATATTAAAATATTGAGTCACAGCTGGGAGTCGGACCCTGAACTCATCATGAACTGAGCTCGTCCCTCAGGAGGAGAAAACTCAGTTCAGTTATATTTAAACAGCTCCGATACATGACACATGTCAGCCCAAGGCATTAGCATAGTAAAAGGTGGAAACCTGTTCTTCTCCTCTGCACCGATTTTAAATCCTGTAGATTCAGGAAGTGTCTCGTTTCCTGGGTCTGAACTGTAAAAAATCGACTAAATAAAATACTAAACAGCCAAATAAATAGATTTTTTGTCACAAATAATAACTGTTGGAGTCTTGTTGAGTGTTGAGGTTTGTATTTAGATGTTAAAGCTTTAACTGTATTTAAAAATGAACCTAGATTAGAAATACAGGAGGTCAGACGTGTCCCTGTTTATTTCACTGAGCTGCTCTCTGCTGTAGAATGGTCTGTCGGCACCTTATAAAAAAATGTGTTTGTTATTCCACAGCGATGGCACCACATCTGAATATGTTTGAATTAAGGCTCAAAAATTCATTGATTTCTAATAGACATTTGAAATAGTGCAGTTTCTAATGAATGATTGTGTCAAACCTCTGAAGCTTCCAGAGAGCACTGAAAGTGCTGCAGGAGCACCGGGAGCAGAGCATGGCTGCACGAGGAGACACTTTAACAGGCCGAGTTTAAATGTTACAGACAGTGCAGAGACTCAAATGCAGAACAATGAGGCACAGCAGACAGGAAATAGTTTTAAAGGTTTTAATGCACACAATGATCAAACTACAGTCAACACAAGCGAAATTCCAGACATGAACCAGGACGAGGTACAGCCAAGCTAGGAGCATGAACTGGGTAAATGGCAGAGCACAGTCTGACCAAATTATCAAACACAACATACGAAATACAAAAGCTCCAAATAACCAAACAGGTTGCTCTAAAGACCAGTAGTGGTAATCACTAGTACTACGGAACACAGGGAAACACACACACAATTCTAATGCTAACTAGAAAAGCACTCAGAGAGCTCATACCTTCGCCAAGGAGCTTCAGTCCACCCCCAACACAATCTCCCGATTCACATATTTTGTATGGAACGTTACAGATACAAATGTAATTACATACAGTTCAAATGTCCTACCGACAATATGGCCTTCACCCTATCCTACCTAATGAACAGGCACAGCCTCTAGCGTGGCAGCTCCTAACAGCCTCCCAGCTTCTTAGACAACCGGAGATAAGAAGGCCGGCCCAACCGTGCGTATGTCACTCAGGAAGGAAAGAGAAGTCCGTCATTTTCGCTGTCTGTCGCGTGGAGCCCCAAAATGTCATGTGGTCAGAGGGGGTTACCCCAAAAACAAGCGTGCCCTCTGGTGGCTTTTAGAGTAAACTGCATTTAATTGTCCACCTGGTTACACTTACATTAAAAAAAAAAAATCCTGGATCCAGATGGTGATCCAGATCAGTCCCAAAATGTCATAATTTCTTCTTTGTCCCATTTCACACATTTCCTGCAAATTTCATCCAAATCTGTCCATAACTTTTCAAGTTATTTTGCACACAAACAAACAAACAAACAAACCATCACATAACCTCTTTGGCAGAGGTAATAAACTAACTTCGAACAACTTAAGCAGGTGGCAGAGATGGCGGACAGGTGCATAGTGGAATGGTGGCTGACATGAACAATGCAAAGTTGCAGGCAGTCTGAAGCGCGTGGAATGTCCGGGTTTGCGGTAAAAGCGGGCTGGCAGAGTGGAACCGGTGACACGGAACCAGACGCTCCAAACTGAGCAAAAAGAGAGAAAGTCATCAGGAAATGCCACAAGAGCTGGACGGAACAAGAATCACGAGACTGACTGGGAGACTGTTCACGGTCCAGCGGCGAGTCATGACCTAAATGCTGCTTACATTCATCAGAAGATAGTGGGTCAAGCCAAGAGCTCCAATCACATCTCATCAGCGCATGTGTCATCACTGATGTCATCACTGAAGGAGGGAGAGAGATCTCCCGCTACCTGGTACTAGAGGTAGAGGGCGTGGGGATGTTTATAGGCAGAACATTTTGAACAATCTTCACACTTTCTGATGGACTCAGAAAGTGTTTGTCACTGCTGGCTCTTCAGTATTACGTCTTTTGTTTTTATATTTCATTTTCATGTGTAATAATACTTCACTACCTTAGAATAATCGACAGTGTTACTCTTTTCTAGTCTGATTTTGACAGACATTAAAGATATAAACACTAAACATGAGGTTGACTGGAGAGATGAGGCGCTGTGAGGAGTCCTGGTTCGGTTTCGGTGGTTCTTAATGGAGCTCAGAAGGTGTAAATGGACTCAGGGTTGTTTTAGAGGCTCCAGAGACCAAAACGCTGCTGCTTCCTGTTTCCTCCATTCACTCCTCAGGTTTGGTTTTATCAAACACAGCAGCCACAGTTCACCTAGAACCTCCTTTAACCTTCCATCAAACATCCATCCGGAGCTTCACGTCCTGTTGGAGGGAACATCTCAGCTGTCGAACGCTTCCTCCTGACCTCACAGTCTTTTCTCGACATCCATCTCATCCCTTCTCCTCTTTAGCAGCGGTCTCTTGTTTCATCTGCGCTGAACCCTACGCCGTTCTCCTCCATCTTCATCCCTCCCCTGCTCCTCTTCCTCAGTGCGACATCCCAGCTGACCGGCAACAAACAGCATTTGTCCTGACAGTCGCTAAAAGCTTGTCCTCGATCTGGGTCAGGTCCTCTGTGGACGGGGGTTTAAAGATGTTTAAGTTCAGCTTCTCTGAGCTACACGACGACACTGTCAGACTTCAGATGTTCGGTGTTTGACAGAAACGTCTTTCCAGAGTCTGAAGAGGGAAACCTGCTCTGGATTCTTATTGATAAAATACAGATGGGTTGGATCGTCTCTGGTCTTATCAATATTAAATACCAGGCAGTTTACACCCACTAAGAACTAACAAACTAAAAGCTCAGGTGAAGACAGAGTCCATGTTCACTCAACAGACGCTCGAAGTTCAGACCAGGAGAGAAGCTGAGAGGAAGAACATCTAAAAAGGTGAACAGATCAGAGCCTGAAGGCAGGAAGTTCAACCAGACGACCAGCGACGAACGCTCAGGAAACAATCTGAAAGCACTGAGAATTAAATGACAGAGCATGTAACAAACGGTGCACACAGAGTTAACAGACACATTCAGTGTTTGTGGTTTGTTGTTGTCTTTAATTACAACATAAAGTCTGGATAATGAGCTTCCATCGCTTGTTTTCAATTATTATGGATTTATTTTTATGTTAATAAATATATTAATAAGCAGAAATTGTCATATTTTTCACTGTAGGTACACCATGAAATAATAAAATAACATTTTTATATCATAGATTATTGAAAAATCTCCCACTTTTCTTGTTTATTTTCTGTTTTTATTATTTTCATTGTTATTATTATTATTATTATTAGGGCCCGAAGCACTACAGTGCGTAGGACCCTATTGTTCTTCTAGTGTTTCTTTGGCGGTTTGGCGGTTTATTTTTCTTACGCCACTTTGAACCTCAATTTGACCCCCTAAACATGCTCAAAAACTCACCAAATTTGGCACACACATCAGGACTAGCGAAAAATTTGATATTTTGGGGGAATTACACTTATGAATGGCAAAATGACTCAATAGCGCCACCTAGAAAATTGCCCTTTAGTGGAGTTAATACGGCTAGTTTCACGTAAACTCATGAAATTTGGTACACAGGTACAGTAGCCCAAGACAAAAAATTTCCTGCTGTTGAAATTTCAAAAAAAGCTCAACAGCGCCCCCTACAGCATGTGGTGCGCAGGCATTGGAATTTAACGAACTCCTCCCAGGATTTTTATCCGATCTTCACCAAATTCGCTGTGTGGCATCTAGACCAATCCAGGATGAAAAGTTATTAAAATCTTGTGGCTGCGTCACACGGTGTGGGCGTGGCATGGCGGCCATTTTGAACAAAAAAGCTCAGCCGCGCCCCCTACAGCATGTGGTGCGCAGGCATTGGAATTTAACGAACTCCTCCCAGGATTTTTATCCGATCTTCACCAAATTCGCTGTGTGGCATCTAGACCAATCCAGGATGAAAAGTTATTAAAATCTTGTGGCTGCGTCACACGGTGTGGGCGTGGCATGGCGGCCATTTTGAACAAAAAAGCTCAGCCGCGCCCCCTACAGCATGTGGTGCGCAGGCATTGGAATTTAACGAACTCCTCCCAGGATTTTTGTCCGATATTCACCAAATTCGCTGTGTGGCATCTAGACCCCTCCCGGATGAAAAGTTATTAAAATCTTGTGGATACGTCACATGGTGTGGGCGTGGCATGGCGGCCATTTTGAACATAAAATCTCAGTGGTGCCCCCTATAAAACACTGTGCGCAGGCATTGGAATTTAACGAACTCCTCCCAGGATTTTTATCCGATCTTCACCAAATTCGCTGTGTGGCATCTAGACCAATCCAGGATGAAAAGTTATTAAAATCTTGTGGCTGTGTCACACGGTGTGGGCGTGGCATGGCGGCCATTTTGAACAAAAAAGCTCAGCCGCGCCCCCTACAGCATGTGATGCGCAGGCATTGGAATTTAACGAACTCCTCCCAGGATTTTTATCCGATCTTCACCAAATTCGCTGTGTGGCATCTAGACCAATCCAGGATGAAAAGTTATTAAAATCTTGTGGCTGCGTCACACGGTGTGGGCGTGGCATGGCGGCCATTTTGAACAAAAAAGCTCAGCCGCGCCCCCTACAGCATGTGATGCGCAGGCATTGGAATTTAACGAACTCCTCCCAGGATTTTTGTCCGATATTCACCAAATTCGCTGTGTGGCATCTAGACCCCTCCCGGATGAAAAGTTATTAAAATCTTGTGGATACGTCACATGGTGTGGGCGTGGCATGGCGGCCATTTTGAACATAAAATCTCAATGGTGCCCCCTATAAAACACTGTGCGCAGGCATTGGCATTCAACGAACTCCTCCCAGGAATTTTGTCCGATCTTCACCAAATTCGCTGTGTGGCACCTAAACCCCTCTAGGATGAAAAGTTATTAAAATCTTGTGGATACGTCACATGGTGTGGGCGTGGCATGGCGGCCATTTTGAACAAAAAAGCTCAGCCGCGCCCCCTACAGCATGTGGTGCGCAGGCATTGGAATTTAACAAACTCCTCCCAGGATTTTTATCCGATCTTCACCAAATTCGCTGTGTGGCATCTAGACCAATCCAGGATGAAAAGTTATTAAAATCTCGTGGAAAGGTCACATGGTGTGGGCGTGGCATGGCGGCCATTTTGAACAAAATCGCCATGTGGAACGAAATGGGTTTTGGAGGTGAAGGGATCCATGTAAAATCACCAAATCCACACAAATCCTCATTAATCTCAAGACCTAATATTTAATATACAATTCAGGAATGGACGTGGTCAAACGGCTCCACAGCGCCCCCTAGAAATATTCAAATAGTCATATAAAATCACTGCTTTATCCTACAAACAAAAAATTTGGTACATACATATAGTATCCCAAGACCAACAGATTTGCACAGTCGAAATTCTAATTGGCTCTACGGCGCCCCCTAGACAAGGTCGTGTGGAGAGGAGTGCGGTGAGGAGCGAGGGCCCGTCCGACGCTGCTTGCAGCTTTAATTATTATTATTATTATTACTATGGATGCACCTTTATAGGAAAAAGCTGAATATTTTTTAAAAATGTGATTTATGTAATTATTTTATCTATTTATTTTTATAGATGCATTTTTATATATAATATTTTTTATTTTTGAATATATTTATATTTTAAATATATATTTTTTTAAAGCTGTGGACACACTTTTAATCAGGAAATAATTTTATGTTCTATTTTACATTACAGGATAACATTTGTGTGCTGCGCTACCAGCACTTTCTCTGATATGTTATGGATTTATTTAACATTTTCAGTTTTAAAAGTGTAGATTTTTAATAACAGAAAGTCGTTTATTCCACTAAAGATTCGCCATAAAATAATTCAAATTCTCAATTTTTTTTATTATACATTTATCTTTAAATTACAGGAAAACGTCCTGTTGTTTTCTTGTTGGTACATCATTAATTTATTTTGAAAAATGTCATGTTGTTTTTCTTTTTGAATTTAGTTTTTACTATAAGTGCACCTATATAAGAAAACAAATATATATTTTTGGAGTTAGTATAAATTTACCATACATGCACGTTAATTGGGGAAAAAAAAGAACATTTTTATTTTTTAAGGTTAAAAATGTTGTTTGTTTTGTTTTTTTACTACTACTTTTTTTTAACTACACGTGCACCTTTGTAGGAAAACAAATATAATATTTTTATTTTTTAGAGTTAGATTTTACATACATTTATTTATTTTTATTATTTTTACAATAGATTAATTTGGAAAAAATAGATTTTTTTAAAAATGTGTTTTTGTTGTTTTTTTAACTGTAGAAAAACTTCAGAGAAAATTTCTGTTTATTTTTTTCTATTCAGGCAAAAGTGCAATTAAAGTGCAGGTAGCTCAAAGTGCAAGCTACCTGTATTTTGATTATTTCACAGATTATTTATTAGAGAACATTAAAACAGCATCCACACACAGTTTCCAGAACATCCCAATGAGAAAGTCCTTCAATTAAAGCGACATCTTCATCAGCCGTGCGTCTTCCAGCAGTTCTCTCTCCGGAGGTGTCGCTGATGGATCAGTGTGGAACCGAGCCCAGGATAGTGGAGACAGACAGAAGGTTCTGGAGGCCCTCCAGAGTCCCTGCATCACCGAGCTAATCCCAGAGATGGTGAGGAGTCTGCTGCAGCCTGACATCTCCATCCAGAACCGATCCGGTCCGTCGTCTTCCCTCCAGCCAGAACCGTCGCGTCCAACAGCAGCCTCTGATGCCAAACACATCAACTTCAACTTGACACCTTAAGAGACTCTTGAGTCCAGCGATCAGCCTGCAGCCAGCAGACATGAGGAGAAGCAGTTTGTTCTGGCATGAAGCAGAAGATAATGACGCTCAGTTCTGATCCACAAGACAAAGACAAATCCTGAGATGAAGGCAGCAAACAGCTTATCTCAGTAATTACCAAGCCAGAGGAGCCCCCGTCTCAGTTCCACCGTCTGAACACATCAGTGGAGGAAACACCTGAAGCTGAACCGCCACGGTCCACAACGCATGTCTGCTGATTGTCTACCAGCTCCTGTTCCTGCGCTGTTCTCTTCGTCTGATGCAGGTTTTAATGTGAGCCAAAGAACATTTAAAACAAACAGCGGCACACTGAATCCCTCATCGGCCTTCAGGCAGCTTCATGTACAAACAGAAACCCTCAACAACAGGAAACACTGCAGGGAGAATCTCTGCTCCTGCACCAAGAGTTCCTCATTCCTGGCTTCAACATTTCCCACAAAATCAGAGAATTCCATGTGTTTATTTAAAGTTGCAAAGATCTGAACAGGCAGGCGTTCAGTGTGTATTAAAGTAGCACTGAGGGACCTTCAGCACGTCTGATTCTGACAGACTTTAAAGGGAGTCTGCTGTGAAAACGGAGGATTTATTGTTTTTGGTTTTTACCATTTAAAAGTAGAAAATGTTCTGTTTCTCAGTGTCGATGCATCTTTTACAAAAAGGACGCTTTCTAGTTTTATACTAATTAAAATGCAGAAAATGTGTTCCATTATAGGAAATGTAATATATATTTTTTTTCATTATATTATTATTATTATATTTTTACCTTAAAATTAAAATCAGAATACAGAAAATTGTGTTCCATTAATTTACAGGAAATTTAATATTTTTTGTTTATTTTATACACTGAACAGAAATATAAAGGCCCCATTTGAAATATTGATGCCACATGAAGTGCACCACCCAAAGTGAGCGTATACTGTCTGGTACTTGTACTAGATGTACATGTTGGAAGCAGGAATGTCCACCAGAGCGGTCGCTGTGCAGCTGAATGTTCACTATCAGACGACAGGACGTTTGAGAGTTGGTTTCCAACAGACGGGCAGTACTGCAAATCCACCTCATCCACGTCGGCCACGTGTGACCACCCCAGCACAGGATGGACACATCCGGCCTGTTCACTTGTGGGATGGTCTCAGACCAGCGACACGTACAGCAGATGAAACCTTTGGTCTGACAACAGACGCATCACACCAACATGCCAATGACACGTTCCCTCATGACCGGAGTCATCTGAGGCGTTGCTGCTTTGGTCAACATGTGACATGTTGGGGTGGCCTTTTATTGTCCCCAGTATAAGGAGTGTCTGAGTACTGCTCATTGTGTTGGAGCAGCGTCTGGATATGCCACACCCATGGACTGAATGGAATTAATACATCACTGAGGCAGTGGTGGACTCAGATTTGAGACACTAATCAAGAGAAATATCCATTTTGTCCAAGTACCAGACAGTATACGCTCACTTTGGGTGGTGCACTTCATGTGGCATCAGTATTTCACATGGGTGTTTATATTTCTGTTCAGTGTACTGTACAGTTTCTTAACTGTTGACATGCATTCATTTAAAAAAAACTAATCATTTTACTATTAAGTAACAGGAGAATGGCCTGTTATTTAAAACTGTTGATATATAACTAATAACAGAACGAAATGTTCTACGATAAATGCACCATTAAAATAAGAGAAATTTTACTATGGAGTTAAAATTGTAATGCATAAATATATAAAGTGTATTCTGGTTGTTACTGTTGGTGCACCAATTATTTTGTGAATACTGAGAATTTACTGTTTTATTTTATTTGTTTGTTTTTAAGCCGTAGATAAAAAATTATAAAGCAGAAAATTGAACATTTTCCATTTTTTTTATTCTGCAGTTAGAATTAAAATACAGAAAGTATATGTTTTACTGTTGGTCCAACGTTAATTTACTATTAAAAAGAAGAAAATGCTCTGTTTTTCAGTATAGATACACTTCACTATACAGCTAAGGTTAACCTAACTGTTGTTCATAGAAAAATAAATAAATATTAAAAAATAAAAATAATTTAAAACATGATGAAATACAAAAAAAGTGTATTCTGTTTTTTCTTTTTTACCATGTTTTTTTTTTTTTACTGTGTACACACTGATAATTAAACACTAAAACAAATTAGTTGAATTAGCTTCTCGTACTTGATTTCTTACAGTGTGCAGGATGTGTGCATGTTTCTTTGTTGTTGCACTCGGAGGGAGAATATTTACTCCGACATGAAGCGTTTCTTATTTTTAGCTTGAAATATCCAATAAAACTTAAGAATTTCATGTGTTTATCTGAAGACACAGATCTTAAACATGTATTAAAGCAACATCACTGAGATGCTTCAGGACGTCTGACTCTAACAAACAGCCTCCTGCTCTTTATGTTTGCTGTTATATGATGATCAGCTGACGTCCGTCCTGTTGCTTCTTTAAAATCCCAAACTGAACTCAGAGGACAGACGAGGACCTGAGGGCGGTTTTACTATTTAATCACAGGTTGGGCTGCAGCTCAGCTCTGACGCAAAGCTCAGCTTAGCATCGACGGCTTCGTTAAAGTCTGATGACGTTGGGTTTTGTCTTTTTATTTTCACCAAACCAACAACAAACAAACAAACAAACAGCTCCAGGACCGTTCATGTGTCCTGACAGATCCTCTTCCTGCAGAACTCTTCTATTGTCCAGAGTCTGTTAAAAACACATCATGACAAGTTCTTCCTTTGCATGAGGAGTTTATTTGAACTCCAAAGCAGCAACACTCTGCTGGATTTATAGCGAATAAGCAAAACAGATAAATATCAGACGTGTCCTCCAACAGTTCCTGACGTCGAGCCTCAGAGCCCCTCTGGAGGAAACAGTCGTCTTACTGTGGTTTCCTTATGAAGCCACAAAATGTCTCAGAACCTCGACTCGACTGGGAACACAGCAGATGTGTGTGATCGTTTTCCTGCAGACAGAACAAAGCTAATCATGCTAACCGCTAACCACAGTAAGGTTTGCACACAGAAGACACAATCAGCAAACTGAACCAAACCTGTCCGGAATGACTCAAAATCTGTCTTAAATGACCTGAAATTTGCCAAAAAAATTAGTAAAGATTGTCCAGAATTACCTTGAAAATGCAAAATGTTCAATCCAGGCTTTGGTAAGTGTAAGTGTATATCTATGGATGGATCCATGTTTCTACTAAAATACAGGCTTTGGTCCACATTTCTCCAACTGTTGAAGCTCTAATATCAGTAGAATCTGATGTGTCGAAGGTCTGACAAGACAAGGTTCCAGTCTTTAGATCTTCAGACTTGAAACTTGTCCGAAACTATTGAGAAAATAACCTGAAATGACTCAAAATGTGTCCAAAATTAGTAAAGAGTTGACTAAAAAGACAGTAACCAATGACTATTGGACCTTGAAAGTGGGATATAACCGCAGAATGGTGGTGTTGTGTCTCCAGAGAGTTCCTGGAAGTGTATATTTATGGATGGATCCATATTTCTACTAAAATACAGTCTTTGGTCGACGTTTAATCAACTGTTGAGGCCACTTGAGCAACACAGAAGACACACTTAGATGCATGAACTTTGCCCAGACATATAAATATACTCTATGTAAGTAAAAACTAAACTAAATGTGAGACAGTGGAGAAACATCGCTATCTGAAATGACACTTATTTTCTTTCTTTATTGCCAGAACACTTAGGTCTAAACATATCTGAAACTCCTACACACTGTTGTATGAATCATCAGCGAGCCGCGTGTCTTTTTACTGACATGTAACCTCGTTTTTTCTTCCACAGTTCGGGTCGGGTGCTCCTTCCATGCCCCGCCAACCTCGTGTTTAACATCACAACAGTATGAACAGTGAGCGCATCCCTCCGGTAAAGTCTGCAGAAACACCGACTTACTCAAAGTTGTGCATAAAGGCCTCAAAATCTCTCCAGGAGCCCTCGCGCACTTGATGATTTGACAGCAGAACAGTCTGAAACCTTCAAGAACTGAGCAGGAAATCAGCTCAAAGTCTTGTTATGTGATTGTGGCATCAGGCCAGACTGTTAGAGGTTTAGCTGGCACCCTTTCAATCACAGCATCTCTTCCTCTGCACTGGTTTAATGAAACCCGACTGGAAAATGAATCCCACCGACTGTTGATCTTGATGAGCCAAACATTAATATTTGTCTGATGGTAGTTGATAGTTGTGTAATTTGGATGGAAACCTGACTGGTGTTTGTTTGTGCTCTGTCACTGTGGAAAAGACGAGATGACAGCTGACAGCAAAAGAAACTGGAAGCTCACTTTATTAGCTAAACCTGTCCTGACTGCCTGGGAAAAAATCTGACAGTTCTCTATCAGACTGCATCAGATTGTCCTCCAGGATTTCTCTAGACTTTGCTGCATTCGTTTTACCATCTACCTTTACAAGCCTTCCAGGACCTGCTGCTGAGAAACATCATGATGCTGCCACCACCATGCTTCACATTATGTTCAGTGTTTGGTATTCATTAAATATAGAATTTAGCCTGATGAACAAAAAGCTCCATCCTGGTCTCCTCAGACCAAAGAATCTTCTTCCAGTTGACTTCAGAGTCTCCACATGTCTTCTGGTGACTCTAGTCCAGATGATTTAATATTAGCTTTTTCCAACAGTGTCTTTCTCTTTGTCTCCCATAAAGCTTTGACTGGTCAAATCAAATCAAATCAACTTTATTTATAAAGCGTTTTTCATACAGAGTGTAACTCAAAGTGCTTTACATATTAAAATCATATTAAAATCATTCCCACCCGTCCCGAACCCTCGAGCATACAAACACAAGATTACACTCATACCCCACCCCGCTCCCTACACACACACACACACACACGCACACACACACACACACCGACACTAACCATAAAATAAAGTAATGAACATGAGGCTGAGTACGGATGAACCAGGTAGGGAAACATCATCAGAGGAGCCGTCTGCACCGAGAGCAGCAGATCGGCCACCAGGAGCACCGACACAGGGCGCCCAGAGGAGGCGGGGCAGAGACCCCCAACCTCCTCCCAGGCACCACAGGACGGTACCCAGGCAGCCACAGCCGACCACCGCTCCCAACCACTCCCTCGGAAGAAACACTGGTAGAACCTAAGAATGGTAAAAAGAAATGGTAAAAATATATAGAACATTAAGATTAAGCTGAATAGCAGGTGAGTAAAAAGGCCATAAACAATAAAATCATGGTTAAACATAAGTAGAATACAGATAAAATAAATAAATATCATTTAAAAGCTGGACTAAAAAGGTGGGTCTTGAGCCTGCTCTTAAAAACATGAACGTTCTCTGCGGCCCTGAGGTCCTCCGGCAGGCTGTTCCAGAGGCGAGGGCCATAATAATAGAAGGAGGCCTCTCCATGTGTGAGTGTCCTGACTTTGGGAACTACTAGGAGACCACTGCCGGAGGAGCGTCGGGGGCCGCGAAGGTTCGTACGGTAAAAGCAGTTCTGTAAGATAAGAAGGCCCAAGACCATTAAGACATTTAAAAACCATTAAGAGGACCTTAAAATTGATCCTGAAACACACGGGGAGCCAATGCAGTGACTCTAAAACCGGTGTAATGTGGGCCCGCCTTCTGGTCTTCGTCAGGACACGAGCTGCTGAATTTTGTAAAAGTTGTAAACCTGAAATAGTCTTTTTAGGAAGACCAGAAAGCAGGGCATTACAATAATCGATACGACTAGTAATAAAAGCATGCATTAGCGTCTCCGTGTTGGCCCGAGAGAGAACAGGGCGGACTCTGGCTATGTTCTTTAAGTGATAGAAACCTATTTTTATAGTATTCTTGATATGTGGAATAAAAGTCAGCTCAGAGTCTAAAATCACGCCCAGGTTTTTTACTTGTGTGGAAGGATTAAAAGACAGTTCCTGTAGTTTAGGTAGAAAAAAAAACCTGGTGAAGAACAAACAACAGTTGTTGTATGAACAGTCTCTCCCATCTCAGCTGATTAAGCTTGTAACTCCTTCAGAGGAGTCATAGGTGTCTTGGTGGCCTCCCTCACTAGTGTCCTTCTTGTAACTCCTTCAGAGGAGTCATAGGTGTCTTGGTGGCCTCCATCACTAGTCCCCTTCTTGTAACTCCTTCAGAGGAGTCATAGGTGTCTTGGTGGCCTCCCTCACTAGTCTCCTTCTTGTAACTCCTTCAGAGGAGTCATAGGTGTCTTGGTGGCCTCCCTCACTAGTCCCCTTCTTGTAACTCCTTCAGAGGAGTCATAGGTGTCTTGGTGGCCTCCATCACTAGTCCCCTTCTTGTAACTCCTTCAGAGGAGTCATAGGTGTCTTGGTGGCCTCCCTCACTAGCCTCCTTCTTGTAACTCCTTCAGAGGAGTCATAGGTGTCTCGGTGGCCTCCCTCACTAGCCTCCTTCTTGTAACTCCTTCAGAGGAGTCATAGGTGTCTTGGTGGCCTCCCTCACTAGCCTCCTTCTTGTAACTCCTTCAGAGGAGTCATAGGTGTCTTGGTGGCCTCCATCACTAGTCCCCTTCTTGTAACTCCTTCAGAGGAGTCATAGGTGTCTTGGTGGCCTCCCTCACTAGCCTCCTTCTTGTAACTCCTTCAGAGGAGTCATAGGTGTCTTGGCGGCCTCCCTCACTAGTCCCCTTCTTGGAACTCCTTCAGAGGAGTCATAGGTGTCTTGGTGGCCTCCCTCACTAGTCTCCTTCTTGTAACTCCTTCAGAGGAGTCATAGGTGTCTTGGTGGCCTCCCTCACTAGTCTCCTTCTTGTAACTCCTTCAGAGGAGTCATAGGTGTCTTGGTGGCCTCCCTCACTAGTCTCCTTCTTGTAACTCCTTCAGAGGAGTCATAGGTGTCTTGGTGGCCTCCCTCACTAGTCTCCTTCTTGTAACTCCTTCAGAGGAGTCATACGTGTCTTGGTGGCCTCCCTCACTAGCCTCCTTCTTGTAACTCCTTCAGAGGAGTCATAGGTGTCTTGGCGGCCTCCCTCACTAGTCTCCTTCTTGTAACTCCTTCAGAGGAGTCATAGGTGTCTCGGTGGCCTCCCTCACTAGTCTCTTTGTTGCTCAGTCACTTAGTTTTTGAGGGCGTCCTGCTCTAGTCAGATGTCCTCATGGTCCAGATCCTTCCATGTCTTAATGATGGTTTAACGGGACATTCATTCACTTAAATGTTCTTGTATCATCCCCTGAGTGATGCTTTTCAACAATCTTTTCTCAGCATTTCTTGGAGTGTTCTTTAGTCTTCATGGTGTAGTTCTACTCTGCTCTTTTACCAGCTGTCTTCTTTGGTTTGATTTAACTCTGGAAGAATCAATCTTTCACCTTAAGAATGTCTCGAGGCGTTAAAACCTCACCACACCTGACCCATAAAGTGTCCCTCAGTAACCTTGAACTAGCAGCTTTCTGTGTCTTTGTTTTGTCGATGGGCTTCAGGAAACACATTGAGATGAGGAGACTCTCTGAAGGTTTACGACGCCCAAACAGACATAAAAACGCCTCCGCAAATAAAGTCGCATCTCCTGTTTTGGCCTCACTAACTTTATCACCATCCGCTGCCGGTGTTTACTGGAAATGCTGCACTTTTTTACAGCAGCAGCAACGCGGCCGATAAGAGTTCCGAAAATTGGTACAAATGACTACATTTGTAACGATGACAAGTCGAATTCTGGCCTGTCGTCGTCCACAATAAACTATCAGGGAGATTTAGTGGGCAATAAAACCCTTCTCCTGTGACTGAGCCTCATAAAGCGATAAAAGTCCATTTCTGCACTCCCCTAATATATTAAACCCAAATTTAAAGCACTTGTCAGAGGCGCTGATAAACCGCTGCCCTTCAGTTCAGTCCCCCCAAATTTAACACCGGGGAGCTTCACATTTAGACACACAATTATCATCTTATTAAACGGAGATGACTTTATCTACATCAGCGTCTTCTCCCTGTTTGACAAGAGGATTTAACACTTCTCTGTGCTGCAGATAAAACAGACCTGAGACTCCAACACACACTTTTTTCTTGCAGTAATCATCCATAAAACAATGAAGCAATTAAACGTATGCTGTGCTGCTTGTAATGGCCGATACATTTACATGCGCATAATAACCCCATTATGGACAACAATCAGAGGGAGGCATTAGGCCAATTAACGCCGCCGTTATTAACTGTAATTCACTAAACTGTGCAGAAATGGAGAGAAGATGTCGTCCGAGTTCAGCGATTTCTCAGTGCGGCGGCTGATGATGTGAGGCCGAGAGAAAAGAGGCGGCGTGTTTGTCTTCGTCTGAACCTGCAAACATCAGGGTCTGTTTATTTCTCGCTCTCACATCAGGTTGGAGCAGCTGACTGCAGCAGACAGGAAGAACTTTAACGTCCCAATCACTTTCTGCTCAGGCGACAGCAAACCTTCGAAGCTCTGTCACACAACCTGAAACATCTAAGCCTCCACAAAAACAGACCTGAGAACAGTGAAATGTAAGACATGAACTGTTATTTTACAGATTTACCCTGTTTTGTTAAATTACAGACACAATTCAGTCAAACCTAAAGGGGAAAAAGTGTTAATTTACATGTTAACCTCAAAAAATGCACTAAATCGATAATGTCCACATCTACAATCTGTACTTTTATAAAAGGTAAATTGTGCTTTTACAGTATTTGACTGTAAAATAGTATGTTTTTACTGTATTTAAAACCAGAAAAATAATATTTTAAAGATATTTGCAGTTTATTATGAAGAAAAATTCACTATATTAAGTATGAAAAAGTGCTGCACAGTGGCTCGGTGGTTAGCAGCGTCGCCTCACAGCTAGAAGATCCCCGGTTCGCGTCCCGGTTAGGACGCCTGGGATCTTTCTGTGTGGAGTTTGCATGTTCTCCCTGTGCAGTGTGGGTTCTCGCCGGGTTCTCCAGCTTCCTCCCACAGTCCAAAAACATGCTGAGGTTTACTGATGATTCTAAATTGTCCGTTGGTGTGAATGAGAGTGTGCTTGGTTGTCTATCTCTATATGTGGCCCTGTGATAAACAGGCCTGTCCCCTGCTTTCGCCTGAGTCAACTGGGATAGACTCCAGCCCCCCATGATCCTACAGAGGATTAAGCTGTGTACAGATAATGGATGGATGGATACAATGCGGCTGCAACAAGTGAACCTATTCTTTACTGTGCTCTGGCATGACAATTTCATTCGGGATTGATAAAGTTGATCTTGTCTTATCTCATTTGCAATTAATGTACATATATATATATATATATATTAAATTTAAAGATTTTAAAGAAAGAAAAAATAACTGTTATTTTACATAATATCCCCATTTTGTTAAATTACAGATAATAACTGGTCAAATCTGAGGAAAAAATATTAATATATTAATGTTAAATATGAATAAAAAACATCAAAAATATGTCATTTTACAAATAGTATCTACTTTTTTGCAAAATGTGACCATAAAATGACACCTACTATATTTAACTCAGCTAAAAATATTATTTTACAGTTTTTTAAATTATATATTTACTGATATTTATTTATTACTAAATTTATATTTTTATATTTTCCCTCTTTTTATTTTTTTAAAATTTTTTGTAAAGTATTCCACAGTTTTTTAAATGTATTTTTTGCATTTTATAATGTATTTTTATTAATTTATTTATGATTGTTTTTCCAGTGTGTTCGGGTTTTGTTGCCCTGGACTCTGTTAACTCTGTCTTAGATGTGAGGTTTGCTAACAGCAGGAGACGGAGTTGATTCTCTCTGTGTCCAAACACCAGAATCTGCTGCTGCCCTTCCTGTCATTCACTGTAAACGTCTCTTCAGCTCACTGTTTGTTTACCGTGTCTCCGACATTTAAACTGTTTGTATCCAACAGGACCTGACAGCGTCTTCTCCTCCTCTTCCTGTCCTTCCCTTTTCTAACTCGTTTTGATGATTCTTACTGTTTTTCTTCTCCATTTCCACCCCGACCACTCGTTTAGCGTTTGTTCTGTAGGGTGCTTACGCTGAGAGAAGTGACACTCAGAGCAGCCAGTATGATGTTAAAGCAGCATTCACGTTGGAGTGGGGGATGCAGATGGACACTTTTCTCACTCGATGCATCTCACAGCTGCAAAGATGAGCTTCAGACACATCGGAAAACAAAAAAAAATCACCCATCTGCCACCGTCCATGTGTCAGCTCAGGGACATTCAGAAAATATGTTGCTGCACCGTCTAACATTTTGTTCAGTCTTTATTAACGCCTTCACTGGTGCCAGAAACGAAGTTCTATCAAATATTTTGAGTTTCACAAGGGATTTATTGTATTTTCACCCCCCCCAAAAAACACTTTGAAGCCATTTTAAAGGTTCAATATCTGCAGAAATAAAAGCTCCCACTGTCATGAAATGTAATGAAGACGCAGACTGAGAAGTTTCCAGCAACAAAATGAAAAAAAAAAGTGCAACAGGAGTAAAAAGCTGACCAAAAAGGCAATACTGAATAATTAATGCCCCTGACACAGACAGAATAGTTTCCAGCAGATCCAAAATGATTGAACTTGGTCAAACAGAGGGCATTTTTTTTTAAAGTATTGGCCCTTGAAAAGACAAGAAAGTGCAAAATGTCCAATCTTTGGAGGTATACTGTCTCCATAAAGTCCCTGTAAATATGGATGGATCCATGTTTCTACTAAAATACAGTCTTTTGTTGACACTCCACCAACTGTTGAGGCTCTAACATCAGTAAAACCTGATGTGAGGGAAGTTTGACAAGACAAGGTTCCAGTTTTTAGATGTTTAGACTTGAAATATGTCCGAAAACTAGTAAAATTGGTCCAAAACAACCCAAAATTAGTTCCAAATAGCTTTAAACGGGTCAAAAATGACATATAAGACTTGAAAGTTGTGTGAAATTAGTTGAAAAAAACGTCCTGGTTGCTCTTCCTGTACACTTTCTCGTGTTTCTTCATACGTAAAATAAAGTGTTTTCAAGCTCAGACTGGTTGACTTCATTTATTGCAGATCACATATGATTACTTCAAGCACCACGAGGCGTTAAAAGTCTAATGATTCTGTCTGTTTCTACAGTTTGTTCTGATAAATGATTTGATTTTAGCCCTTTTTTAATCAGACATTCTGTTCTAATGCTGAGAGGGTTAACAAGCTTCATGTTTTATGTTTCCATGACATAGTTTAGCTCAATAGCAGGTAAAATGTCCCAGCCCAGTCCGTCAACATGTTGTTTTTTTGGGAAAGTGCCTACATTCCCACAGCCCTATGTTCCCACAGCCCTATGTTCCCACAGCCCTATGTTCCCACAGCCCTATGTTCCCACGGCCCTATGTTCCCACAGCCCTATGTTTCCACAGTCCTATGTTCCCACAGCCCTATGTTCCCACAGCCCTATGTTTCCACAGTCCTATGTTCCCACAGCCCTATGTTCCCACAGCCCTATGTTCCCACAGTCCTATGTTTCCACAGTCCTATGTTCCCACAGTCCTATGTTCCCACAGTCCTATGTTCCCACAGCCCTATGTTTCCACAGTCCTATGTTCCCACAGCCCTATGTTCCAACAGCCCTATGTTCCCACAGCCCTATGTTCCCACGGCCCTATGTTCCCACAGCCCTATGTTTCCACAGTCCTATGTTCCCACAGCCCTATGTTCCCACAGTCCTATTTTTCCACAGTCCTATGTTCCCACAGCCCTATGTTCCCACAGCCCTATGTTCCCACAGCCCTATGTTCCCACAGCACTATGTTCCCACAGCCCTATGTTCCCACAGTCCTATGTTTCCACAGTCCTATGTTCCCACAGCCATATGTTCCCACAGCCCTATGTTCCCACAGCCCTATGTTTCCACAGTCCTATGTTCCCACAGCCCTATGTTCCCACAGCCTTATGTTTCCACAGTCCTATGTTCCCACAGCACTATGTTCCCACAGCCCTATGTTTCCACAGTCTTATGTTCCCACAGCCCTATGTTTCTACAGTCCTATGTTTCCAGTCTTATGTTCCCACAGCCCTATGTTCCCACAGCCCTATGTTCCCACAGTCTTATGTTCCCACAGCCCTATATTCCAACAGCCCTATATTCCCACAGCCATATATTCCAACAGTCCTATGTTCCCACAGCCCTATATTCCAACAGCCCTATATTCCCACAGCCCTACATTCCCACAGCCCTATGTTTCCACATTTTTAAGATTTTTTTTTCAAAATTAGGCCCTATGTTCCCTCAGCTCCCACATTTCTACCACTGCTAGTTAGGGGTTCCCCACTCAATCCTGCGACTGGTGATTTGAAGGAGAGAGCTAGCTTCCAAACTCTCCATCTCAGTACCGCTATACTCCAACATGTGGTTGCTACGGAGTGACGAACAGCGTGGAAATATCTGCGTTTTCCCTTTTTATAAACGGGGTCTTAGAAATGTGAGACATGTGGGAACAAAGGGCTGTGGGACCATAGGACTAAATTTTCAGAATTTTCAGGAAAAAAACCTAAAAATGTGGGAAAATAGGGCTGACCCTGTTTTTTTTTTTTTCAGGATCTGGTGCTTCTTTCTAAATGAGGTATGTAGAATATTGTGATTTTGCTCATCTAATCATTATAAGTTTAGATTTGGTCATTTCTCAGTGATTTTTGCAGTTTGCAGCATTTTATAGTGTGATTTTGGTGGGTTTTTTTTAAACATAGCATGTGTTTCAAACCTGCCGATGGGGTTTAGTGTCCAGCTGCTGACACTGGAACAGAATCATCTACAAACGGAGCTGAACTGTTATTTTCTGCATGTGTTGCAACCACAAACTGCACATTTGCCCTCGCAGCCACAAGGACATGAACAGAGCATCCACTCATACATGAATCTCTCTTCTGCTGAATGAACCTGCAGCGTATGGAAGGAACAGTCATATCATGTGACAGCTACATACAGTGACCTGCGTCCTACAAACATGGCCGACCTCAGGCGTGTTCAGACACCAGACGTACATGTCGCATGTGATCAAACGGCATCCAAGGCTCTCTACTGTAAATGTAGAATAATGCACAGAGTTTGTTTAGATGTTGCTCGTGGTGGAATCCACTGTCAGCCTGTGTTAACGCTCGATGCTCTCTCCCGGCTTCGTTCTCATCCACATGCATCGCTGACAGCTGATACTGAAGAGCGTTAACAAGATGTCACGAGTCCGGATTCAGTGTTTCAGTCTCAAGCAGCAACAAAAGGTCTTTAACTGAGCATCAGAGTCGAGCTGTCAGACTGTAAGTGAATAATTATCTTTACGTGAACCAAGCCTTCATAGCAAACTGTTTGTTTTGCATTTTAAGAAGCAACTCTGACAGCTTTTATTTTCCTGGCTGGCTCTGCTGCTTCATCCTCCCCCTGCAGACATGAGAGCGGTATCGATCTTCCATCTCGGCTCTTGGCAAGAAAGTGAATCAGCCCATTTCCCAAAATGTCAAATTACTCCTTTAGTACAGCAGCAGAGACGACTCAATGCAGCTGGAGGAAACGCAATATATCAGTCGGTGTTTAGCAGCTCCAAAAAAAGAGCTCACACAGTTTGTTTCTTTAAATTAAAGTTTATCCAACGGGAAGATTGAACTCAGTGAGACAAAAGGCAGCTTTACCATGAGCATCTCTCCCATTAATGGAAAGAAAGAATAAGAAATCAGTTTTACGTCACTAGAGGGTTACCTACAACATGAAAACTAACCTGTGGAACAAGTCGACCTCCAGTCAAACATTAAAGCTCCCAAATGATGACAGTCTATTTTTATTATTTGTTGTTGCTCTAAACTTATAAGTTGAGATTTGCCATCCTTCAAACCATTCCGCTAGTTAGTTACTTGCAGCTTAAGCAGCCAGTAAGAATTAGCCCTCAGTGCTACCTCACAGCTGACCAACCAATAGTGGTCCAGCTTTGCGTAACCCCGCCCCCTCACTGCTTCCACGTGAACCAATCAGAATGAGCAGCTGCCTCACAGTCCACCAGGTTTATTTACTTACTACAGCTGATGGTCCCCACAACTATAGGAGAGTCCTCAGTGTTAGCATGTTGTGCGGCTAATGTGGCTATCATTAGCATTAGCTCGAACAATAGGAAAATCATCAGTGATAGCAGGTTGCATAGCTAATATGGCTAACATAAGCTTTGGTGGTAGTAGGAATAGTAGCAATGTGGCTAACATTAGCTTTGATGGTAGTAGTTTTAATAATGTGGCTAACATTAGCTTTGATGGTAGAAGTAGTAATGTGGCTAGCATTAGCTTTGATGGTAGTAGTAGTAATGTGGCTAACATTAGCTTTGATGGTGGTGGTAGTAGTAATGTGGCTAACATTAGTATTGATGGTAGTCGTAATAATGTGGCTAACGTTAGCTTTGATGTTAGTAGTAGTAGTAATGTGGCTAACATTGGGTTTTATGCCAGTACTAGTAATGTGGCTAACGTTAGCTTTGATGTTAGTAGTAGTAGTAATGTGGCTAACATTGGGTTTTATGCCAGTACTAGTAATGTGGCTAACGTTAGCTTTGATGGAAGTAATAGTAGTAATGTGGCTATCATTAGCATTAGGTCGAACAATAAGAAAATCATCAGTGATAGCAGGTTGCACAGCTAATGTGGCTAACATTAGCTTTGATTAGTAGTGGTAGTAATGTGGCTAATGTTAGCTTTTATTGCAGTAGTAGTAATGTGGCTAATATTAACTTTGATGGTGGTAGTCGTAGTAGTAATGTGGCTAACATTAGCTTTGATGGTAGTAGTAGTAGTAGTAGTAGTAATGTGGCTAACATTAGCTTTGATGATGGTAGTAGTAGTAATGTGGCTAACATTAGCTTTGATGGTAGTAGTAGTAATGTGGCTAACTAGTTTTGATGGTAGTAATGTGGCTAATGTTATCGTTGATGATATTAGTAGTAGTAATAATGTAGTTAGCATTAGCTTTGATGGTAGTAGTAGCAGTAGTGTGGCTAACAATAGCTTTAATGGTAGTAGTAGTAGTAATGTGGCTAGCATTAGTTCTGATGGTAGTAGTAGTAATGTGGCTAACATTAGCTTTGATGTAGTCGTAATGTGGCTAATGTTAGCTTTGATGGTAGTAGTCGTAATGTGGCTAATGTTAGCTTTGATGGTAGTAGTAGGAATGTGGTTAATGTGGCATAATTTAATACGTTTCCATGATTTCACTAGTTATTAGCTGTAATTTTACACAACAGGGTAAATTAAATTGTTCACCAAATTAATGTTAGTGTTCATTTTTACAGCGCCAAACTGAGTGCATCCCAAAATCCTCACTATTTCCATCAATTTCAGTAAGTTTGCAAAACAAAATAGATTTTTAGAAACAACTGAACAGATTCAGTAATAATGTGGAGAACAGACAGAAACTCACTGTTGTTGTCTTTTCACTGAATTTATTGACTGAATCCTTTAAAGTGTGTGTTCATCCTTCAGAGACGCAGCTTCACAACAGATCAAATCGAAGAATAAATGGTTTATTTCACTCAGCATGTGTTTTCTTTGCGCACTGTGTTGATATTTACTTTACAATTGAGTTTTTTTTAAATTTTATTCCAGCTGGAATCATGTCCTCTCATCACAGAAATCATTTAATTCCCACTTTTGAAGCTAATTGTGCATAAAGTCACCAGATTTGCACAAAAGACGGCTGAAAACAAATTGAGTCATAATTCATTTGTTTTTGTCTCATCTTACAGATCAGCTGACTGTTGTGGTGTTCAAACGTCAGGACGATGAAGGATCAGGTTTGTGTACTTTTGATGCATATGAAGGAAACACAGCCGCAGGAACTCTGGCTGTGCACGTGATGATGTGCACGTATGCACGTCTGCATAGAGCTGGTGGGAGTTTGGAGGCTGTCAGCGCCGCGATCGCTGCTAATGAGGACGCGGGAGAGAATAACATGTTATTAGACTCTAAATAAGCACATCACTCACCGGCAGCCACACAAGTGAAACCTCCGAACGCACATTTATATTTCAGACGTGGCCTCAGAAAAGAGGATTTTCCTGTCAGGGAAATAACCAGCGCTGAGCCGATCCAGCAGCAGCTCGTTGGTTAAACTTTAATTCGGGGTTAAGTTATTTACATAAACTTCTGGTTCTACGAGGCTCCCATGAATAAACCAGTTTGCTTTTAGCTTCCACGGGGAGAAGCGAAAGCATTTAGAGCTGCTCGCTGTCAGGAAACGTCCCCTCGGTGAAGATATTCTGGATGATGCCGTAGCTCGTAGCGGAGCAAAAAGCAGCTTTTGAAACAGATTTTTGTGCCTTGAAGGAACCTGAAGTCAAATTTTACCAGAGAGGGAGAGAAAACCAAAAGTAAACAACGACAGGAAATGGAACTTTGGGACGGCAAACTCGTCTGGGTTGAAGTCCAGCTTTTGTCCTGACTTCCTGCCTACTGACTAACTTTCCCACAACAACACAGCTCGCGCATTATTTCAAAATAAAACAAAATTCCCTTCCGAACATATTTGAGAATGCACTTCAGTTGCGGAGCAGAAATCTGATGTTGGTCCAGATTATTTGGTGATCTGAGGAGTTTATAGATCCAGTCTGAAACCTCCTGAACTGCTCACAGACTTATCGGATACTCATGAGTGAAAAACTGAGCGAAAGCAAGAGGAAAAAACAAAAGTAGACAACCGAAAACCAGACCTCCTGCCTACTAATTCTGACTTTGTTGTGATTTTTTTAAACCTGGGTACCTTTTTCGCCACTTCAAGGGTCACAAATGGTGTTTATTTCAAAACAAAATTCCTGTCAGAGTGTGTTTGCAGTTTAGGTTTTACAGGAGATCATTTTGTTGAAGCATGGTGGTGGCATCATCATTTGCAGGACGGCAGGAGGACGGATGGTGGTCAGAGCTAAGGATAGGACGGAGAACAAGCCTGAGAATGGAGCCACAGCTTACCATTTAGCACCACAGTGACCCAAAACAAGCAGATTCAGGATCCAAAACCGAGATTGAAACCCCAAAGAACATCTGTGGAGGGAGCTGGAGATGGAAATCCTGAAATCTTTCTGTGACTTTAAACTAAAACTTTAAAAAGAAAAACACATAACAGTTCCGAACATACATCGGCACCATCAGCTTACCCCGTCAGAGAAAGGAATGGTCCAAAAAAAAGGAAAAAAAAACTGAGGAAACTGTATTATTAGAATATGCAAATGTAGCAGTATAAACAGAATTACTGGGCCATGTGTGTCCCGAAAACCACCACTGGAAACTGAGAAACAGAGCGAGACGGCGCATGCAAATGGAGACAGGCGAATTAAAATGTAAAGCGGAAAGCAGGTCATTACTCTGAAAATCAACACGTTAGAGCCAGAAGGGGAAGAAAGTGTGATAAAACACGGAGTCGCATTAAAAAAAACACACTAACCGTCGGACGCACTTTTAAAAAGTTAGAGGCTGAAATGTGCCATTAGGCTGCAAATAAAAACACAACATTTTCGTCAAAAGGTCCATTATTGGAAAAATAAATAAATATGGTTTGATAAGAAAAAGTTTTACTGTTGAACTGCTGTTTTAATTTAAAGTTTGTTTATTTATTGGTTCCAGTGCTCTTATTTTGAAAATTCGGTGGCCATTGATTGGCTGCAGCCTTTCAGCCCCTAATTAATTCATTACTGATTTATTTTTTCTGCCTTTAGCCACACATATAGATTTTAGATCACTGCTCTCACAAGAAACATGAAAATAAAAAATGTTTACTACCGATTGAAGCTCCCCAGAGGATCAACCTTCCTAGTTCTAGTTACCTCCGGGTCTTTTTTAACAACAAAGTCCACAGATAAAAATCTAAATATAACACAATGACACTCTGTAAACTTTTAAATGTGCTCCTTTGGCCAGTTTCAGGTTAAACACAGGCAGAAAAAGAAATGAGCTGTACAGAGATGTTAAAAAAGGAGTGAGAGAGGGGGATTGCACTGATCAGACTGCCATCAATAGCTGCAGCTCCTCATCCAGAACTAATGGAAATGTGTTTAATTTAACATGAAGAAGAAGGAGGAGGGGCTGCGCTAACGGCATCATCAGCCTAACGGGAGGCTGAACACGCAATAAAACCTCCTCTGATCACACGATTACGGTAATAAGCCGGCTGGTAACACACAAGTTCACACTTACTGTCATTTAAATTTAAAAGGTGCAGTTGTATAATTAAATCCATGAGTCCTGGATCCTTCTCAGCCTTCTAAACCACTAATATGGATAAAAACAACAAAGAAACAACAATAAAGCAACAACAACCAAGAACAAATAACCCTGGGACGTACCACTCACAGTAATGCGCCTTAAACTGATCGTCTTTAGTCTGCAGTGTGAAATCAGCTGTTATCTGTTTGTTCACTCTGAGCAGCTCAGGCTTGTTTAAACCCCCGAGAGACTCTGAGCTCGTCTCATTTCACTAGCTTCAGCCTCCTCAGTCGTCTGGCTCAGGACCAAGAAACCGATCCTGGCGCATCATGACGAAGGACGTCTCATTTCCTAAGATGTACTGTACATCGAGGAGCTCTGAGCGAGGATGTACAGGTGAACAGGTGAATCCAGGTCAGTCCAGATGTATCCAGATGTATCTAGGTGTATCCAGATGTATCTAGGTGTATCCAGATGTATATAGGTGCATCCTGATGTTTCCAGATGTATCTAGATGTACCCAGATGCATCCAGGTGTATCCAGATGTATCTAGGTGTATCCAGATGTATCCGGATGCATTCAGGTGTATCCTGATGTGTCTAGAAGTATCCAGACGTATCCAGATGTATCTAGATGTATCCAGATGTATCCAGATGTATCTAGATGTATCCAGATGTATCCACATATATCTAAGTGTATCTAAATGTATCCAGATGTATATAGATGAATCCAGGCGTATCCAGATGTATCTAGGTGTATCCAGATGTATGTAGGCGTATCTAGGTATATTCAGGTGTATCCAGATGTATCCAGATGTATCCACATACATCTAAGTGTATATAGATGTATCCAGATATATCTAGGTGCATCCTGATGTTTCCAGATGTATCCAGATGTATCTAGGTGTATCCAGATGTATCCAGATGCATCCAGGTGTATCCAAAATGTATCTAGATGTATCTAGGTGTATCCAGATGTGCCTAGGAGTATCCAGATGTATCCAGATGTATATAGGTGTATCCTGATGTTTCCAGATATATCTAGGTGTATATAGGTGTATCCAGATGTGTCTAGAAGTATCCAGATGTATCCACATATATCTAAGTGTATCTAGATGTATCCAGATGTACCCAGATGTATCTAGATGTATCCAGATGTATCTAGGTGTATCCAAAATGTAACTAGATGTATCCGGATGCATTCAGGTGTATCCAGATGTATCCAGATGTATCCACATATATCTAAGTGTATATAGATGTATCCAGATATATCTAGGTGCATCCTGATGTTTCCAGATGTATCCAGATGTATCTAGGTGTATCCAGATGTATCCAGATGTATATAGGTGTATCCAGATGTATCCAGATATATCTAGGTGTATATAGGTGTATCCAGATGTGTCTAGGTGTATCCAGATGTATGTAGGCGTATCTAGGTATATTCAGGTGTATCCAGATGTATCCAGATGTATCCACATACATGTAAGTGTATATAGATGTATCCAGATATATCTAGGTGCATCCTGATGTTTCCAGATGTATCCAGATGTATCTAGGTGTATCCAGATGTATCCAGATGCATCCAGGTGTATCCAAAATGTATCTAGATGTATCTAGGTGTATCCAGATGTGCCTAGGAGTATCCAGATGTATCCAGATGTATATAGGTGTATCCTGATGTTTCCAGATATATCTAGGTGTATATAGGTGTATCCAGATGTGTCTAGAAGTATCCAGATGTATCCACATATATCTAAGTGTATCTAGATGTATCCAGATGTACCCAGATGTATCTAGATGTATCCAGATGTATCTAGGTGTATCCAAAATGTAACTAGATGTATCCGGATGCATTCAGGTGTATCCAGATGTATCCAGATGTATCCACATATATCTAAGTGTATATAGATGTATCCAGATATATCTAGGTGCATCCTGATGTTTCCAGATGTATCCAGATGTATCTAGGTGTATCCAGATGTATCCAGATGTATATAGGTGTATCCAGATGTATCCAGATATATCTAGGTGTATATAGGTGTATCCAGATGTGTCTAGAAGTATCCAGATGTATCCACATATATCTAAGTGTATCTAGATGTATCCAGATGTATCCAGATGTATCTAGATGTATCCAGATGTATCCAGATGTATCTAGGTGTATCCAAAATGTAACTAGATGTATCCGGATGCATTCAGGTGTATCCAGATGTATCCAGATGTATCCACATATATCTAAGTGTATATAGATGTATCCAGATGTATCTAGGTGTATCCTGATGTATCCAGATGTATCCAGATGTATCTAGGTGTATCCAGGTGTATCAACTCTTTACTGATTGGACCACTGCCCAGTCCTCTTATCCAATCACGCCACACCAATCAGCACACCTGAGTGTACTGGAACACCTGAAGCTCGTTGTCAGTGTGAGCTGCTGTGTTTTGATGCTATAACTCTATTAACAGCCTGTTTTTTGCTGGATATTCATCGTCTTTCATGTTTTCTGCAGCCTCGGCTTTGTTGTTAATTTCTTTTGGGATCAGCTGATTCCTCACACCTGTTAGCATTTGTTAGCTGCAGGAGCAAAGGTGCTGCTGCCTTTATACTTCAGTGTGGGTGGAGTTTAATTGTTTTTAGTTTGCAAGTTTGATCGCTGTCAAATTTTGCACTATTACGATTTTGTGCATTCATTTACTAAAGCTGATGTCGCCTCCCTTAAACCAGCCTGAGCTGCCGCTGTGTCACCGCTACACACTCAGTAACCAGCAGCATATTCAGAGATTTCACACCTGAGATTCAACAAACCAGAACAAGTGATTTCATAGGCTCAAGGCTGGATGGAGTCTGGAGCACAGTTGGTGTAGAATTCCATGGATTTGCTTTATAGTCAGTCTGAGTTTAAGTCCCTGCTTTCTGTCCCTGAGCACAACATGAGGCTTGTTTGTTCTACAGGGTTCTTCAAGGAGCTTCCTCAGGTGTTTAGTTCATCACAGCATCATGTCTGTTCTGGACGTGAACATGAATCCGCAGCAGAGCCTCAGAATGATGCATCTTCTGTTCAGCATGAACCAGAGCAGCGCTGAGGATGCTAGTAAATCTCATTTTCTATCTTTCTGCATTGAGACCAGGCGTTTTATTGGCTTGTTCGGTGAACACAGGAGCTGCGGATCAGACAGATGTAGAATAAAATAATGTTCAGGTTCTGATTTGTGACTTCTTTTATAATTTTCCATCATTTGACAGTTTCTGCTTTTCAATAAAACCTCCTCAGAGACAGTCGCACATGTACAACTTATCCTGCAAAGACAGTTTTTTTCATTTGATCAGAGTCTGGTTGATGCACACGTACATTTTATCAGGGTTGCGTTGCGTTAAAAAAAGCCAACATGCCTCTCAAACCAAAGGAATTCAAAGAGATATTTAAAAAATGGAGAATAATATTATTTTTAAGAAGTTTTGCGAAACGTTACAAGTATTTATAGATTGAACAACACAAGTTTATCTAAAAAAGACCCATAAATCCAAATCAGATCGCTCTTCACTCCACTATAATCCTGATTTCATGTTCATCATGACGCCAGCAGGTGTAATGACACCCCTTTTCCACCAAGAAGAACCAGGTGCTAGTTGGGTCCTAGTTCTGGTGCTTAATTGGTTCAAATTTGGTTCCTCCTAAGAACCTGGTTGCTTTTCCATTGGCAAGGAGGCAAGTTGGAGCCACGCCAAACAACTACACTTGCATCCATTACAAAGCAGTTAAACAAATGCAGTAAGTTGATGATAATATCTATGTTTATCTCTATAGATGGTCTTAAGGCTGATTGTGAGGCAGAGGCCTCCTGTTGCCTGGACACATCCACAGTCACGCTACTGGTGGGACACAACTGTAGCAGATTTCATCGCTCAGCAGTTCGTGCAAAACTTCCATTTGTCCCAGGAGTCATTCCAATACATGTGCAATCAGACTAGGGACATCTAGGAGAAAAAGTACACGAATTACCTCTTGTGTGTCCCTTTCCACTGTTGATGGTTCCATAACCCCGCCCCCAACCCCCGATGTACTCGGTGCTTAGCTCTGGCCCAGCAAAGAGTTGGTGCTTGCTAAGCTCCAGTTTTTAGCAACTGGAGCCGGTGCTTAGGTGGTGGAAACACAAAGAACTGGTGCCGAGTCAGGCTCTGGCTCTAAACTAGACCTGGAACCAGTTCTGAGGAAAAGGAGTATGAGAGAACCAGGTGGAGCTCTGACAGGTGAGCAGCAGCAGGAGGAGGATACAGCAAATAATCAGCATCCAGCAGCAGCTTTAATCCTCTGACCTGCTTCTGTAAATGTCAGACACTGAATAACACCGCAGACAAAGACGTGCTCATGAAAATGGCACAAACCTTTCATCACCAAACACTGATTCATTTATTCTACCTGCAGCCTGGAACCAGTCAGCAGAGACGGATTCAACAGTTTCCCTGAAAAGAAGGAATGATGCTCGATGTTCTGCAGCATCAAACGTGAACAGGACAAATCACAAATCTATAGAAACGCTGAACTGCACCACCTGTTCAGCACCAAGCAGCTAAACAACCAAAGGTTTCCTTCAACTTAAAGAGACTCCAAACTCATGCTAATGTCGTTCTGTTGCTGCTGGATGAGTGATTCTGGTTCTAAGTTGCTTCTTCTGCTCCCCAGAGGCAAACAAGTTCATTTTCATCCAACCTGAACCACAACCAGAGGCAGAAGCTCTGACGGATTCACTGCCGGCCGGTTTTCCTGAGCGTTCTCGGCGCCGTGCATCATTTGAACTGATCTCCGGTGCTTGTTTCCACCATATGGCGGAACAAGGGGTTGCTGAGAGGACGGCGGGATGGAGGGATGAGTGCAGGGAGCAGATGGATGATGGAACATGAGAGGAGGAAGCAGCGTAATGAGATGCAGGATGGAAGAAAAACACAAAGAGAAGCTTTATGAAGCGTTTCTATTCACAGCCGCTAATAAGTTTTACATGGAGTCATTGATCTGACTCTATTGGATTCATGTTTCCTTCACTGGAAATTAAGACTTTCATGGTTTTCTAAGACAAACTGTTTATGAAGTTTCCTCAACTTTGATTTTTAGTTTTAAACCAACAAAGTTTTAGTCTCATTTACAACCTAGAAAAGCCCTCAGAGAGCGTATACAAGGACCTTCAGTCCACCCCCAACACAATCTCCCAATTCACATATTTTGTATGGAACGTTACAGATACAAATGTTATTTCATACAGTTCAAATGTCCTACCGACAATGAGGCCTTCACCCCATCCGACCTAATGAACAGGCGCGGCTTCTAGCGCGGCAGCTCCTAACAGCCTCCCAGCTTAGACAACCGGAGATAAGAATGCCGGCCCAACCGTGTGTATGTCGCTCAGGAAGGAAAGAGAACTCTGTCATTGTCGCTGTCTGTCGCGTGGAGACCCAAAATGTCATGTGGTCAGAGGGGGTTACTCTGAAAACAAGAGTGCCCTCTGGTGGTTTTTAGAGTAAACTGCATTTAATTGTCCATCTGGTAACACTTACATTAAAAAAAAATCCTGGATCAAAACGGTGATTTCGATCAGTCCCAAAATTTCATCATTTCTTCCTTGTCCCATTTCACACATTTCCTGAAAATTTCATCTAAATCCGTCCATGAGTTTTCCAGTTATTTTGAACACAAACAAACAAAGAAACAAACAAACCAATGCCATCACATAACCTCCATTGGCGGAGGTAACAATAAGAAGTTGATTATTATGTCAAACTCAACAAAATGACGTTTGCAACTGAAGCGATTAACCTACATCTGTCAGTTTGAGCTGTTATCTGGAAACCATGCTTTTAATTTGGTGGAAACTGATCTTTAAAGTCGGATATCGCTGATTTATGTGCAAATAAACTCCATTTAATTCAATGCACTGCATATTTTAGTCATCGTCCATCAGTACAATCAATAAACATATGTTTTTTAAAATATAGATATAGCTTGTAGACACATAGCTTTTGCTTTCCAGTGAGAGTGGTGTAAAAACCAGCAGCTGGGTTTAAAGTGGTTGTTCTTTCTGCTGTCTGACTCAGAGAATAAAAGAGTTGATATAAAAACACTGTGAGGCTTTTATTGGCTGCATTTTCTTTGTTTTCTTTCTCTCCATTATTGTTTAAAGTTATTTGTTCTGTGAGACAAAGTGAAGCCCAGCTTTCTCCTCAGGACTAAAGAGTCTTTGTCTTCTTCTCTTATATTGGACTTTATTGTGTTTCTCTTTATTTGACACAGAGGAAAAGTTCTTCTCCGGCTGCAGATGTTTAAACCATCACAGCTTTATTCTAACAAACACGCAGAATTTAAGAGTGTAGAAAACGTTGAACGTGCAGCTGACAGTTTGTTCTTTGTCATTTTACTTAAATAAAATAAAAGAGACACTCAGCGGCTCTCAGACGGGAAGAAATCAACCGTTTAAGGATGCACCTCACAAATGTGTTTAATATTCAGGTTTATTAAGTTCCCCTCTGGGAAATGTGAGTCAGAAAAAAAGGACTTTTAAATGTAATTCTTTTTTAACAATGTACTTTTGTTTCACAGAGACCTGGTTCATTAAATTACAAATAATATACAGTAAAATAATTTTTTTTTAAAAGTTTATTAATGTACATGTTGGCCCTGCAAAAAACTTGCAAAAATTACAACTTCCACATCAAAAATCTGTATTTTTTAAATGGTAATTTGTTATTTTACAACCATAAAATCACGCAAATGTTCTGCTGTATTGAATTCAGCAAAATTCTTGCATTTGTTTTTACATTTATTTGTTGTTATTTGGAAAAGAAAAATCTCTTGTTTATAAGGAATAATTCACTCTTCCATAAAGTTTGACCACAAAATTACAGTTTGTCTGTTTTTAAATCAGCCAAAAATGTCATTATTTTACAGATACCTACTTTTATTAAAAATAAAAAGACAGCTTTGTTGAATTACAGTTAAATAATTAATAATAAAAATATTATTTGGCATGTTGACAGCACAAACAGGACCAAAGCTGCAAATAATGTTCACAGAAAAATTATTTTATGATGTTCAAGGACAGAATTTTCACAGGTTTTCTGTATTTAAATCAGATTAGAAATAATATAATATGTATATTTGCCTATATTTTTAAACATTATGATTATGCACTGATTTTAAAATATTTTTCTGACATCTTTTACTGTTTTTTAACAGTTTATAATAGGGATTTGGTTTATTAAGCTGAAAATCAGTAAACATGTTGTTTTACTCGTTTTCTGCTGCAACACATTCAGGCTGCAGGGCTTAATGCTGAATTTGAATTTTTTTGCGAAATACGTTTTTTTTGCAATTTCGTTCACATTCCCAACTAGAAAAGCACTTACAGAGCTCATACCTCCACCAAGGAGCTTCAGTCCACCCCCAACATAATCTCCCAATTCACATATTTTGTATGGAACGTTACAGATACTAATGTAAACAGTTCAAATGTCCTACCAACAATGCAGTCTTCACCCCATCCGACCTAATGAACAGGCGCGGCCTCTAGCGCGGCAGCTCCTAACAGCCTCCCAGCTTCTTATACAACCGGAGATAAGAATGCCGGCCCAACCGTGCGTATGTCGCTCAGGAAGGAAAGAGAAGTCCGTCATTGTCACTGTCTGGAGACTCAAAATGTCATGTGGTCAGAGGGGGTTACCCCAAAAACAAGAGTGCCCTCTGCTGGCTTTTAGAGTGAACCACATTTAATTGTCCACCCGGTTACACTTAGATTAAAAAAATTCCTTGATCCAGACGGTGATCCGGATCAGTCCCAGAATTTCATCATTTCTTCTTTGTCCCATTTCACTTGCCATTGACTTAGCTTATCATGTTGTTTATTATCTCATTAACAGCTTTTTATCAGTTTGATGAGTTCGTATCCTGATAACTTGCGCAGGATTTCTAAAAAAATCCTTTTAAAATCTTAATTTCATTTGATTTTGGAAGCTCAGTCCTTCTGAAGCTGTGTGACTGAAGCATCAGCAGGTGTTTGAATCTTTCTCCTGTAGTTTAAAAGCTTTAAATCTTCTTTCCTTCACGTCCTTCTGCTGCTCCCCACTAACGTTCTGATGATCTTCATCCATGTGGACGTTAACCTGAAGGAGTTCTTTAAATGGGCTGTTCGTTCTCCAGCCTACTTTCTAAAACCCACTTGGAGGGTAAATTCCTCCAAACGGAGCTTTAATGCTCGTTACAGCAGCAGCCTGCGGGTTTCTAACGAGGCCCCCTGCAGGGTTTCAAGGTCAGCCTCCACACAGAGCAGCGAGGCATCATATTTACAGCATCTGAACATGTGGAGAACAAATCCAGCAGAGCAGGAGGACGCTCTGGATCTGATCTCAGGGGAGACTCGCTGTGAACTCGTCCAGTTTCAGATCCGACTTCCTGCTTCCTGGCTTCACCCTCAGAGGACCGGTTTGTGAGTCAAGCTTCGCCTTTTAGCGTCGTCGTCTCTCAGTCTGGAGGTTTTTGTGTTCGACCTGCCGCTGGAAAGAGAAAGTCTGAAGAATAAACCAAAGACGAACCTCCTCTGAGCCAAAACACGGACAGAAAGAATGTTTTATTTGTGCAGCTGGTTTAAGTAATGTGTGTTAACCCCAGAACTGACTGAAGAATCTGCTGTCAGAACCCAGATTCAGTTTGCACACAACACCAACAGAACACACAGGCTGTATTTGATTTGGTTTTATTAGATTGTTATTTACTGCATCACTATTGTACAGGTGTGATCTTCTGCTGGTGTGTATTTGGGCTGTTTAATGCCGAAGCAAACATGCAGCTGCACACAAACACACATAACAACACCTCAAACCTCAAACTCTGAACCCTCTGGTTGGTTTTAAGGCATGCTGGCTTTTAAAAAACTGAAAAAAAATCCACCATTAATCATCCAGAAACTGCAAAAACACATCATCTTAAATGTGTGACCTGCTAATCTAATCCAGTCAATCCAATCCACTTTATTTGTACAGAACAATTAAACAACAAAAACGTCTCCAAAGTGCTGCACATAGAATCATAAGAACAATAAAACAAACATTTCCATGTAACAATAAGCAATAAATAATCAAATACGTGCATAAATCTAAAACGATGCTATAAATAAAACAATAAAATCAAACAGATGAACATCGTAAAATAAATAAAAGACGTAGTTAAACATAGTAAAACAAATAAAAGACACAGAGGATCACAAAACTCCATAAGTTAAAAAGCCAGGGAATAAAAATGAGTCTTAAGGCGAGACTTAAAACACTCCACTGAGGGGGCTGTTTGGACATGGAGGGGGAGGGCTTTCCAAAGTCTGGGGCCGACCACAGAGAAAGCCCTGTCCCCCCTGGTTTTAAGTCTCGCTCTAGGCACCACGAGCTGGAGCTGGAGCTGGAGCTGGCCCTTGGACCTTAATTCGCAAATTTGGATGAGGTCCTTGATGTACTGTGGGGCCGGTCCATTCGAACAATACGAAATCTATACGAAAATTAACAGGGAGCCAGTGCAAGGATCGGGGTAATGTGTTCCTGCTTTTTGACCCCTGTTAAAAGTCGTGCCACGGCGTTTTGGGCTGAGTAAAGTGCGTTGCAGTGGTCCAGTCGACTTGAAATAAAAGCGATCTGTTTAAATCTATTGGGAAAACGAACCAAATCTCTAATTCTGTGGGAAAAATAAATGAAACAAACAAACTAAACTCTTCTCCTCATTGCAACTTCGAAGCCATGACTGAGTTTCCAGGTTGAACTGCAGGCAGTGTTTCCACAGAGAGACTGAGAGGAAAATCAGACCTACTGGACCAGTAAAATAAATGCAGAAAGAGTGAACGGAGGAGCAGGTTGTTGAAGATACATCCAGCCTGGTGAAACGTCTTTCTATAGCTGATGAGTCTGGAGAGGCTGGAACATGGAGACAGTTCAATATCTACAGGACGAGGAGGAAAAATGACCATGAGGAGGCAAGAAATGCAAAAATACCATGATGAAATAACCGTAGCATGACTCAAAAATTGTATACAGAGGAGCAGAGAAGAGTGAAAGAGTTTATACAGGAAAGATGGAAAGACACAGACTTTATCAAGAATATTTGTTTCGAAGCCTTTATGTTGATCATACGGGAAGAGATTTTCAAAGCAGACCGGAGGGTGACAACAGAATCTAATCCCCAGTTTCTCCTTTTGTATAATCCATCTGCCCAGAGGTTCAGACTTCTTCTCCCTCTGCGGTGATAAGAGGACAGAAGTCTGCAGGCCTCCGTCTGATCTCAGGTGTTTTCTACCAGCAGACCTCCAGCCAGCAGGACCGACTGAAGTCAAACAGACAGCAGATTTCTGAGGTCAGAACAACCGGTGTTATTAAAGTTCTGCTGCCAGACGCCGCCGCCGCCGTGCTGCGACTCTCTGGGTGTCTTTCTGTTCATTATCCGGACTTCAGGACAGCAGATAAACAACAGTCATCTGGATTCTGAGGAGGAGTTCTGCTGTTCTGTCTGCTTTTACTGTCTGTTGGTGTCTGAACCTCAACATAAAGACTGTTTGTCCCATAAATCATATTGTCTTATTATGAAGCGTCCATACACTACAAACACTCTGGTGCCATAAAGACGGTTTGTTTCATGTAAGTTTCTACCTCATAGTTTCTACCTGTAACTACCTGTCCAGTAACCTCCAAGGACTTTCAACACACTGACCTCTGACAAAGATATCATGTATCAGGATGGTTAAAACTGAAGTTTTTCAACCTGACGTCCGTTTCTTGCCATGGAAATCCAGATCTGGCCCACATTTAGGAAACCAGAAGACATCTCCAGGTTAACGAGAAAGAAAATGATCCACCTCAAAATCTCTTTCAAGTTCAAAGCATCCAAAAAACCTTCAGGAAGAAGCCAAAGTCTAAAGACGTTTCTATCAGACGCCTGAAACATCTCAAGGTTCTAATATGAGCTCCTCATCTGGGGAAATCTGAATTCTCTGGTCACAAATTTGGTGGAACCAAAGCATTTCCAGGTTAAATGGAAAGAAAATGATCTGCCTCAAAGTCTCCCTAAAGTTTAAAGCATCCAGAAAACCTTCAGAAGGAAGCCATAGTCTAGAAACATGAGATCTGATGCCTGAAACATCTCAAGGTTCTAATCTGAGCTCCTCATCTGGAGAAATCTCAGTTCTCTGGTCACAGATTTGGAGGAACCAAAGACATTTCCAGGCCAAATGGAAGAAACATCTCTGTCTCATGGTATCCTTCAAGTTTGGAGCATTCAGAAAATCTTCTTAAAGTCTAGAGACGTTTCTATCAGACTCCTGAAACATCTCAAGGTTCTAATCTGAGCTCCTCATCTGAAAAAAACTTCAGTTCACTGGTCACAGATTTGATGGAAGCAAAAACATTTCCAGGTTAAATGGAAAGAAGAATCTGTCCAGCACTAGTAGTTCTGCCTCAGAGTCTCAAAGGCTCCAGAAGATCTCCAGGAGGAAGCCGAAGTCTAGAAATGGATCTGATGCCTGAAACACCTCAAGTATCTGAGGCTCTAAAAACCTCTTTTCTTTCATCCTTCAGAAACCCACAGGCTGTTAGAGCTGCTTCTTTCGTCCTGATGCATTTTGAAAAACATGGCTGTTTGTGTGTAAACGGAGTTTTTCTTTCGGAGCCTCGAACGCGTTTAAAGGTCCACTGAACAGAGAGTTTGTCACTGAGCAGAACTTTGACCTTTAAAGATGGAGTTCAGACCTCAGAGATGTCAGAGCCCGGAGAGAATTCTTCAGTGAAGGTGAAGGAACGTAAACTCTATAAAAACACATGTTCTGGAATCATCAGGTGAAGGTTTTAGGACTTTTCAGACTTGTTCTTGACATTGTACCAACACTGCTGTCCTATTCTGTCCTTTGTCATCTATGCTTTTGAATAAAACATATTTTTTATTAAAACGTCCGTCCTGCATTGTAAGTCCTGCAAAGATTCCATCAAGATACCTCGACTCTTTCTGTGGTGTTAAATTTCCAGATCTGCCTTTGGTCGGCCCCAAAACCTGAATTAAAACCTGATGTTTTCTTGTTCATCGTCAGGTTTCATCTGCAACATACAGGCAGAAACTGAGGGTAGAGTTTGCAGCTGATCTTTATTAACTTATCGTAAATAAAACAGAACCAGCAGGATTTATTTTGTCTCCCAATAAATGATAATCAATCAGCCATAAGCTGCTAACAGAAAGAATCACAATCTACCCCAGATTCAACTACACTGTAAAAAATGGTGTTTTCTCTGTTTTTAACTATCTGCTGCTATTTTACATAACCTTCCTGTTTTGTTTAATTATGAATAATATCTTTTAAAAAATCACAGAAAGTGTTTTAATTCACGTTAACCCTAAAAAAACAGGCCTTTTGTATTTTTATAAACGGTTATTTGTTCTTTTCCAAGGTGTGACTGTAAAATGACATTAGTTCCTGAATTAAATCATCGTTTTATAGATATTTGTCTTTATTTAAAAGAAAAATTAAGTATATTAAGGACTGAAAAGAAGTAAATTCATTTTTAAATTGCTATTTTCCTAGTTTTGCTGAATTAAAGATAATATCTAGTGAAATCACGACTAACTATTAATTTCCAAGTAAGTAAAAATATAATGTCTGACTGTAAAATTACTGTTTTAATGTATATAATGTCAAAAAATATCATTATTTTACAAATATTTGTCATTATTTTTCAGTGTTTAGTTTTTAAATGCTATGCTATTCCACTGTCTTTGGTTTATATTGTGTAAATATATATTGTGTATATCTATTTTAGCACCCTTTCTGCTTTTAGATATTTTATGAGCCTTTCAAGCTTCTCCTCCTCATCACCCTCCTCTACAAACATGATTAATAAGTTCATGCGGCTGCACTTCCGTTGTCTCTATTAAGTTCTTCTCATCCAGTATAAGATCTCATATAAAGCTAATTGCCACTGCGGCGTTCTGACTTTCTCATCAGAGTTGTTCTGCGGATCCAGTTAACCCCGTCGACCCGACACGACCCTGAAAGCCTGAGCCTTCAAACTGATCGCAGGTTTAATAATGTGAAGCAGCAGCAGTCGGTGCAGTTCAGGGTCAGTAAGAGGCGGCAGACCTTCAGCTCCTCTGATCAACATGTTCCAGTCGGTGAATGTCGCGAGTCAGCAGACCACATGACAACAAGCTGTCAGCAAGTCAAGAAATAAGAAATGAGAAAAGAGAAATGAGGCAGACGTTAAGAAATATCAAAAATATTGAGGTTAAGACCCTACAATATACCTAATGGTGAGAATTTACCTGAAAATTATAATTATTAAATCAAATCAAATCAAGCTTTATTTATATAGCACTTTTCATCCAATTAAAATGCAACACAAAGTGCTTTACAACGTTAAAAACAGTAAAAACAAGCACCCATCCCTCCCTCCCTCCATATATACACATAGCTGTAAAAAACACGCCAACACACACCCATACATGCACAGACACACACGCCCACACACTCTCAGCACTGACTGTGGAGACATGGCATGACACTGAGGATCGTAGAAAACGCCTACACTAGGGTCCTCCACACCGGGAGGAGCCACAGCTCATGACCACCGGGGGCGCTGGCACACGGACCCCCGACCCCGCCAGACAGGGGGACCCCCACACCAAGGTGAGGAGCCCCCAAACCGGCCGGGCCGAAGGGACCCGCGGACAGAACCCCCAGCAGCAGGCCAGACACAGCCCCCAGTGTGGAGGACACCCCTGAGGAAACACTGGAAAACCTAAAAGTTTTAAACTAAAAGAAAGAATAAAAGACCTAAGACATAAGTAAAAAGGTTAAAAGAGTAAAATACTTAAAGTAATAAATACAAAATAATAAGAACATAGAAATTATAAAACTCCGTTAAAAGCCTGATTAAAAAGGTGAGTTTTTAACCTTCTTTTAAAAACATCGACAGTCTCTGCAGTCCTGAGGTTCTCCGGCAGGCTGTTCCACAGCCGGGGGCCATAGTGGCTAAATGCCGCCTCGCCGTGGGTCTTTGTCCTGGCTTGTGGAACAGTTAAAAGGCCGGTGCCGGAGGACCTCAGGGTCCGCGAGGGTCGATACGTTAAAAGCAGATTAGATAAATAAGAAGGCGCAAGGCCATGAAGACATTTAAAAACTAATAAAAGAACCTTAAAATTTTATTAAGGATTAAGGATCAAAACCCGACAAAAATAACATAAATTACCACAACTTTGCCTGATTTAATAAATATTAAGGCTAAGTCCCTACAGTATTATTAATTATGATCATCAGACCAATTTAAATATTAAGGCTAAGTCCCTACAGTGTAAGTGATTATGGTCATTAACCTGACTAATTAAAAAACAAAGGCTAAGACCCAACAGCTTTATGAATGATTAACTGCACTAATTTAAATATTCAGGCTCAGACCCTACTGTATTATTAATTATGGTAATCAAGCAGACCAAGTTAACTATTAAGGCTCTAATGTGCCAATAACTATGAAGATTAACCTGATAAATCTGAATATTTAGACTCTGACCCTGCAGTTTATTAATTATACAGGCTAACCTGATCAAATTAAACAACAAGGCTAAGGCTCCACAATAATACTACTAATAATAGAGATTAACCTGACTAATTCATTATAAAGCTGAAACCCTAAGGTGTTATTCATTATGGAGATTAACCTGACTAATTCATTATAAAGCTGAAACCCTAAAGTGTTATTCATTATGGAGATTAACCTGACTAATATAAATATTAAAGCTATGTCTCTGAAGTATTATTATTCTTAGAGATTAACCTGAATTATTTAAATATTAAGGCTTAGACCCTACAATAATATTAACAATAGAGATTAACCTGACTAATTCATTATTAAGGCTAAAACCCTATAGCGTTATAACCATGGAGATTAACCTGACCAAATGAACGTTAAGGCTAAGACCCTACAATATTAGTAATTATGGAGATTAGCCTGACTAATTGCTTATTAAGGCTAAAACCCTATAGCGTTATTAACCATGGAGATTAACCTGACTAAACATTAAACTTATACCTCTAAAGTATTATTAATCATAGAGATTAACCTGAATTAATTAAATATTAAGGCTAAAACCCAAGCTTTTATTTATATTGGAGATTACCCTGATTAATTTACATATTAAGGCTAAGATCCCACTACAATGTTAATAACAGAGATGAACCTGACTAATTAAACATTAAGAATCTGACCCTACAATAATATTAATAACAAAGACTAACCTGACTAATTAATTAAGTCTAAAACTCTATAGTGTTTTTAATTATGGAGATAAACCTGATTAAATTAAACATTAAGGCTAAGGCCCTACAGTATTATAAATTACGGGGATTAACCTGACTAAGTGGAACTAAAGTTACAACCATGCAAAAATAAAAACTTAACCCCAATTAACAAGCTTTGCTCTTATTTTTACGTGTATTATTTTGTGTTTGATAAGTTTTCCTGCTCGAACATTCATGGAGATTAAACATCACATTCTGAGTCAGTCAGCAGCTGGATGATCCGACCTTCATGTGGAGGATCTTCATGATAATCACAGTTGGAACGTTTGACACGTTTGCATGACGGGACTTCCGGGGAGCATTAGAGGTGTTGCAGGATCTCTGGGAGCAGAGGATCGCTGCACAAGATGCCTTGTTTTTCTGTTTGATTCTTATCAAACAGACATTCATTATTTGATTCTTATAGCTGCATCAGAGCACATTTTTGACTGGAGCAGATCAGACGGTTTGCCTCTGATTACACAAAACGTGTGTTAGGTTTGGTTAAAGAGCATGGTTTGGGTTAAAATATGATCAATGTTACGCTCAGAGGATCTTTTACATCATGAGCACAAAACTAAACAGGTGGATCAGGAGGGCCAGTTGTCTTTGCGTCGTCAAAACAGAAAATAAGCTGTACACTTGTTGTTTTAAGTGTTTCTGACCTGTGAGAACCAATATAAGGAGGAAACGAACACCGCAGCCGTTGGAAATAATTACACCGTAAGCAGGAAGTGAGACACCAACAAATAATTAAAGACCGAACATCTGTCCGGCTGAGTGGCAGGTAGAAGGACGGTGATCGACGGCGACAGAACCGGAGACGAGCAGCGATGCAGCTGGAGAACGGGAAGCAAATTAAAAGATGACAGGTTCATTTCCAGACGCTGTCGGAGCGACGACGGTTCGCTTCCACTTTCATTTCAGCACGTCAGTCGAGTGGAGGACCTGATGGAGGACGTCCATCCTCCGTCGCCAACAAGCTCCGTTTCATTCGGTCTAATCAGCAACAGGCCCTGACAGGCAGCTGCGGAACAAGGGATGATGGGAAAACGAGTCCAGGAGAAGATTAGTAGAGAATCAGTTGTTGTTCTTAAGAGATCCTGCTACAAGCTGAGTGTTGGGTCAAGAACTGATGAATCCTACATGAATTAATCAACTGCCAGAAAAAAAAGAGCAGTCTATTACCTAAAGTCAGGCTACAATACAGAAGCAAAATGATTCCTTGTTCAGACTTTTTCTGCTATCCCTTATCTTATGTGCGACGCCTCATCTAGCGTTGTTAGCGCAGCGTCGCCTCACAGCTAGAAGATCCTCGGTTCGTGTCCCGGTTAGGGCCTGGGATCTTTCTGTGTGGAGTTTGCATGTTCTCATCGGGTACTCCGGCTTCCTCCCACAGTCCAAAAACATGCTGAGGTTAACTGATGATTCTAAACTGTCCGTAGGTGTGAATGAGAGTGTGTTTGTTTGTCTCTATATGTAGCCCTGTGATAGACTGGTGACCCTGCCTTCGCCCGAGTCGGCTGGGATAGACTCCAGTGCCCCGCGACCCTACAGAGGATTAAGTGGTGTATAGATGATGGATGGATGGATGGATGGATGACCAAATTTAGATTTATAGTGAGTTTTTATTTTCGAGTTTTTATTCCGTCTGAACCCCCCCGTCTACCTGCCCTGCTATCATCCTCTTCTGCAGCATCGTCCACCTGTCCTGCCTCTGGAACATTCTCTGGAGCTTCCTCAACCTCCGGAGCAATCTGACCAGCCTTTCCTACCTCCAGAATCAGAATCAGAAATACTTTATTGATCACCGAGGGGAAATCGTCTCAGATCATCCTTCTGAACCGCCCCGTCTACCTGTCCTGGTTTCACCTTCTTCTGCAGCATCATCCACCTGTCCTACCTCCAGGTTCTCCTCCTGAACACTCTTGCTTTTAGTTCCAGCTCTAGATGTTTGCTTCACCTCTACCTGCTCCATGTTTTTTATTTGTTCAGCTCCGTTATTAAATCTCACCTTTTGTTTCTGTTCCTTCCTCCTGTTAGATTCTCTCCCGACACCCACACAACACTTCACATGGGACCCCCTGACAATAACAGAAATACAGATTATCAGCAGAACTACTCTTTAATGTCACAAGATTTAAATTTAAAATACAAACACTGGAGTTTAGCCTCTAATGAGCACATATACAGAAGGCCACTGGTCCTTTTATTTGAATTTTCTTCCTACAAAAATCAGTTTTGAGCTGTTCTTGCTGTTATTTGTCATTGTTAGCATGTTAGCATTTAGCCCATAGCACTGCTAAACCAATCAGAAGGAAACCAGTTTATCCAATATCTGCTGCTGATTCTTCGTCCAGTCATGAATCAGTTTGTCCAGTCATGATTTCTGACACATTTTGAGAGATTTTGGACAAAATTGAGCGATTCTGGACATATTTTGAGAGATTTTGGACAAATTCTTGACAAATTTGAGAGATTTTGGACAAATTTTCAACAAATTTAAGAGATTTTAGGCAATAAATGATTCTCTGCTGGATTCTGGTTTTAGAGATGCTTCTGTCCACAAATCAGGTCGTTTTATTCACCAGAGATCGTTAAAAAATAAACTGACCTGCAGTGACGTTGTTTAGTGTTTAATGTGAATGAGCACGTCCGTCTGAATCCCGACTCTGGACTTCACGTCATGCAGGGTGGGGTTCATCGTTCCTTTCCTCCAGCAGCGGCCTAATGAAGCCACGGAGGGTTTGAAGCTCCTCGTTTCTGATCCGTTTGGCTTCATAACTGCTGCAGCTGAAGAGGCTCAGAGAACCAGAGGATGATGTGAGTCTTTTTAAAGTCTCTAAACCACACGTGAGAGGAACTCCAGTTGCCTGCAGAGATGATCTGATCATCAACAGCCGCTGATGTGCATTTTGATGGAAATTACTCTGTTGGATTCCCACATTTGTTCTACATGCTTATGCAAAACTTGCTTTAACAAACTGCTCCGTTCTTCTTCCCTTTAAAGCTATAAATACTATTTAGGTGAGAGACGTGAAGCAGATTGTTACTGGGATCAGTGGGCCGTATTCCTTTTGTGGTGGCCTTTTGGAAACTGTTTGTGAGCCCAGCTGTGGCTGACTTGGGGATGACTGCTCCAGAGCCCCAGCTGAAAACCATCTCGCCTGATGAGCTGAGCTGAGGACCTGCTCTGAGGCACCCAGTCTCCCTGCCTCCGGACCTGCCGGATTGGACCACCACTTGGCTCCCTCCACCTCCAGCCAATCCGTCGTAGCCACTCTGCACCTGAAGACCTTAAAAGCTTCCGACAAACCCTCAGTCGGGGTGGCAGGGATTCAGTGTGAACTGTTTGCCCTGGTGTCACTTGTCTGTGACTTACTATGCAAGTTGTTTCGGCAGCTCGCTAACCTGTAGAGAGGCATTTGTTCATGTCTTAGTAGAGACTTTTTGTGGCCTCAGTTAGCGACTGCATTTGTTTCGTGAACATTAGTATTTTGCTGTGTGAACAAAATGCTAATGCTAGTGTGTGTAGTAGCCACTGTGTGTGGTGATTCGTGTCCCGTGCCATGTTTCGTCATGTTTGTTTAGAGGCACCAGTTTTGTGCACTGGGCACCCGTTTGTACTTCCTGTTTGGTGTGGTGTTGCTATTGTGTTTGGTTTGGCTAGGGAGTTTAGTTGTGTTTTTGTTATTTAGTCTTAGTAAAATCTTGAAGTCTTTTGTACTAGATTTTGGACATTTTTTGGACAAAATTCAGAGATTCTAGACAAAGTTTTAGAGATTTTGGTCACATTTTGAGAGATTTTTGGAAAAATTTCAGAGATTTTGTACAAATTTGAGACATTTTGGCCAAATTTGGTAGATTTGGGACAAAGTTTTCAAGATTTTGCACACATTTTGAGAGATTTGGGACAAATTTTAAAGGTTTTGGAAAGGTTTCAAGTCATTTGAACACATTTGAGTCATCTTGAACAAGCTTTATAAAAACAAGTAATCAAAGAAAGTTCATTTTCCCCGATTTGTGTCACTAATTGAGTGATACTGAGTTATCTCTCCTTCTTCATGTTGTCTGGTTTTCATGGAGCTGCATGACTTCAGATTGCAGTGGAAGAAATGAACTATGCAGAAAAACACCACGTGGGGTTCAGAAGGTTAAATAAAATGTTAATCACCTCCTGTCGCGTGATGGTCGTGTCAAACACTTTCCTGTACGATGCAGACGAACATGTTTTCTGTTGGGACACATCAGGTGAATTTTCCTCCATCATCTGTTCCTCTGCAAAAGTCGCTCAGTCGCCGTTCTATCAAGTCAAACCGGCTAATTAATGAAGCTGTCAGTCACGCAGCTGAAGTTACAGAGCAGAGATCCATTTTTAGACACTTCAACCTTCAGTGACAAAAAAAGCTGCAGTGTTCAGAAACTGGGCTTCGGAAAGCCTGTTAGTTTCTTAGACTTTATAAATAAGATTATTCTTGTTTCCTCACCACTGATTGGCTCTGAAGCCTGAGCAGAAGCTCCAGTTAGAGGTGAAACGAGGAGAAAGGAGTCTTCTAGCACGTCATGCTGTCATTGTAAATAATAAACTGTTTCTAATGTTTGTCCTGGTAAAATAAAAGTTAAATGAAGGAAAATGAAAATAGCCTGAGGGTGGAAGACCCCCAAGTCCGACACTGAAATCAATGTGTTAGCAGGAGTCGGCACATAAATGGATGTAAATGCTGCGTCTCAGCGCCGACAACGGTCATTCTGAGGGAGCAGACTGAAGAACAATGAGTTTACATTTCTGCAGACGTTCCTGAAGGACTTCCTCAGAGTTCAGAACCAGAGTGGCGACACATCAATGTAGTTCTCCCTATAAAATGTGCACAAACCCAGCGTGGATGGTTTAGGGAAGAAACCCAGCAGAAAGTTAATTTGTAAAGGCCACAGCGAGGTTTTCCCGTCCCTGTGGAGTCTAACGTGGACCCTGGAAGCAGACAGTAGACGTCAGCATGGTTCCATTCACACTTCAGCAGGTAACAGTGGGGTATGAAGGGTGATGTGACCGTCAGGTGGTCGCGTCGCCCTTCACATCCAACACAAAGACAGAAACGGGCTTCTGTAGATGTGTCTGAAAGGCTGCAACTTTTTCTGGGACAAAGCAGCTGGTTGGAGATCAGACTGTAGATCATAGGTCTCTGGAGACTTCAGAGCTTCCTCTTTAGTTTAATCGTGTAGATGTGAATCAAAGCAGCTCCAAAGTCCTGCAGCAGCTACTTCAGTTCTCTTTCAAAAAACCCCTGAACCCCAAACACTGTCAGCAGGTTTGAAATGTATGTTATCTTTAAGAAAATCACCAAAATGCCACCATTTAACAACCAGAAACTGTACTGGCTTTTCAGTTTTGTGACTTATTATATGTGACTTAAGCCCTATTGTCACGGGATAAGTATTACCTGGGGACCTGTTATAATTTGTAATAATTGCTGAGGTCGTCAGTGATGTTAATCCCGTGAGAATCGGCCATGTGGGTAATTTGGAAAGAGAAAATTCCGTCGCACATTACCTACTATATTTTGCCAAACTCCGATGTCCTAGGATAATTTTAATCCCGTGAGAATACGCATCTCGGTGATTTGGCCAGAAATGGGTGGGACCCCACAGGCATTTTGGCGGTTTTTGTTTACTAGATGCATTTTTATTAATTTTTGGCGAATGATGGAGGCTGCATTGGAGTGTTTAGAGGAGCTTTTAGGTCCTGGGCTGGTGAGAGGTTATCAGCCCGTCACGTATGGGGGGGAAAAAAAAAAAAAAGGCTGAAAAGAAGGAGCAAATTCACCTCCAAATGGTGGATCACTTGCCTTCACTTATTTCCTCACGCGTTCAGTGCTGGGATTTTTTCTTAGCACCCGCCATGTTGAAAACAAAGTGAGCGCAGAGCGGATGTGATGCAATACGTAACGCGTTGACATCATCCAGGGGAAGTCGGTAAAATCTTGGGGAAAAGCTGACTTTGGTTATCCCGTGAGAATGTCGTAAGGGGGTAATTTATTTATTACACGGATTCCCCCGGTAATACTTATCACGTGAGAATAGGGCTTTAGTTAAACAAATCTAAACTAACTGATTTGGAGGGGAAAAAAGCACAATTTTGAGGTTAGATGTTGATAATTTTCCTGCTGGAGCTGCATGTCACAGTCGAGTCGAACGAGAACCGTTGCAACCCTGAAAATGTCAGATTTTTTTCTGTTTTTACAGTTTCTGACTCTGATAAATGCTTTAATTTTTCTGATTTTGTAAAGGCAGCATGCCTTTCAAACTCTCTGTCGGGTTTTGGGGCTCTGACGGTTAACATTGTACGTAAAGTGTTTTGTCGGATGAGTCAGGAAACCCAACGAGGCTCATTTTACCCAGAATAGCTTTACTCTGGGCTAAAGCTGAAAGTAAATGTCCTCATAATTTGGCCAAGAAAGATCTGCGCAATCAAAAAACAAACAAAGCATGCTATTTATCCGTGCTGAGCAGGAATAACTAAGCCCCTAAATGGCACGCAGTCATCATTCATCATTTAGGCTCCACCTGTAAAAGCCGCAGAAACATTTAGAGCGAATTCATTCCGTCTGATTCAAGCTGACAGCTGTGGCTCAGACTTCAGAATGTGGTGAAAGAATTGCACCATCTGAGGCTAAAATAATGATTTAAATATCAGCGAGGCGAACGGATCACCAGGTTGCAGCAGCAGCAGCGGAATAATAATAAAGGCGGTTAGGTTCTACATTATGCAGCTCCGGCCGGGCTGCGCATGTAGCGGTGGCCGGTTTCCTCGGGCCAGACAGGACTTAAATATGCAGCAGGAGGCATTAAAGCATGCGGTTCTGTCTTTGCAGAGAAAGTCTGTGGCGCAAGTCCAACAACTAGTTACCACTCGTCGCTCCCAATTTGAAAAGTTGGCTGAGAGTCCGGTGCAGCCGAATCCTCCAAATAACAACTCTGCTGCAATAATCTGCTGTTATTTCTGTTTTATTATTGGTTCTAAATGACCCAAACTCTGCATTTATGCGCTGAAACTGCATTTCACCTCCTCGGCAGTAGACTCGGTCTGCCTCTGATCAGCTCCAAGGAGCGGAAACGACACCGAAAGCAGCCGACGGAGTACGTTTACGTGATTTTATGGTCGGGGTGTTGAAGATAAATGCATCTTTCAAATACACAGCAGAGGAATGCGTCATCTGAATAATGTACACTGCAGCCTGAGTGAGGCCCTAAATGAGAATGTTGTTGCAAATCACTCACATTTACATCACATTTACATTCACATTAGCTGCAAACACACACACACATACACCTGCCAGCACCTGCAGACCTGTAATTAACTCCTGAACTCTCCATGATTCTCAAACATTTCATGGTTTTACAGCTTTATGGATTTTATAGACTTTACTTCATGTGTGTGGGGGGTATAATCAGCTATAAAGGGTAAATTCACACAATAATTCCTCACTTAGCTCTGCTCTCTTGGAATTACGAGGCCCTCAAGGAATTCTGGGGATATTTAGGGAACCCTGCCAGCTTGGGAGGTTCCTCGGAGAACCTTTAACAGCTCAGTTTAGAGACCAGGTTTCTGGGGGATGCTTCAGCTGGATCTAAACCTGCATTTACAGTCAGATTTATTCATTTAAACTGGAAGACGTTGCTTTATTGTAATCATGTTGACTACAAAACACAATACAGATCATTTTAAGTATATACAGAAGTCCCTCGCCATATCACGGTTTACTTTTCGCGGTCTTACTGTATTGTGGATTTTTAAATTGTTTATAAAATACGTAGCATACAGCAGATGAGTAGACGCACTTATGGAAAACGCAGCTACGGCCGCTTCCTCTTGAGCTAGTTGGTCGCTAAATGATCGGCGGTTATGGAAGCCAGCCAGAACCTTTGGTCCCACATGTTGAGTGTTTACTGGAAATGACCATCAGAGAACCGGTGACAGTCTGTAGGATTACCGTAACATCATCATCAGTTTCCCGGTAGGTAGGCAGCCGGACGTCCTCGGTGTTGGTGTGTTTAGAATACAGCAGAGTTTTTAGGAAGTGAAGACACGGCTGTAGAAGCTCCTCTAGATGGAAGGTTTAAGAGTGTAGGAAGGGTTTATAAGAGTGTGGGAAAGGTTAATAACAGTGTGGGGAGGGTTTATAAAGCCTTAAAATATATATAAATAATAAAATAAATATAAGGTCGCTACTTCGCGGATTTCGTCTATCGTCGGGGTTCTGGAACCTAACCCCCGCCATAGACGAGGGATCACTAACAATGTAAAATATACATAGGAAATATTTCCATTTTACATTTCTATTCCATCTGACACATTCATGCAATTTTTAAAAACTGTTTTTGTATATTTGGGTAAAATAGGACCATGCTAAACAATAATGTCATGTCTCCATGTCTGCCTGGATGTAAAACAGGTTGGGGTATATTTTATGTATGAACATGACTTTGTGGAATATGTGTTGTTTTGTTTTGGGGTGAAATATTCAAATGTTGGCTCTTTGTACTGTAAAATGTTTACTGTTTGCATTTTTAATGAGTTCCCATACTCGTCTCGTCTCTGTTTTGAGTAAAACACTGCCTGCAGTTCAGCCGAGCACGCCCTGAATTTTTGCCACATGACTGTTGCTCACTGCTGAGACACTAATGGCTTCACTTTTGCACCAATTAACAAAGAATTTCTCTAGTTTTTTGCGGAATCTTGTCAACGAAAAGGATTAATTTTTGGCAATTTTTCAAATGAGACGTTGAATAAAGTGCCTTTGATTGATGTTAAGCTTAGATTTGGTTCATTTTATTTGCCTTTCAAACCCGCCAACAGGTTTCTGGAGCTCGGAGGATTAACTTGTCACCACTGTACTGTTATAATAAAACTGTTCTCTCACAGATGATTTAAAGGAGACTTTGAGGGACGTGATAAAGTAAATTAACAAATAAAACCTGAGCAGCAGAAAACTGGAGTGCTATCATGTTACAGTTTGTAAGCAGGAGACGATAGGAGGAAATAAAAGGCCGACAAGTTATGATGTGAAAAGACAGAAATACATGAAAGGAGACTGAGGCGGTGAAGATATGAGGTGTCCTGATATCACACAGCTCAGGTAGATCCATCCAGGTGAACACTCGCCGTCTTATCTGAACACGTCCAGTAATGAAGCTGAGACGTCTCTACAGCAAAAGGTTTGACAGTTCATTAAATCTGGCTTTAATGCCGAGCGCCTGGGCAGGCCAAGGTTAATGAGGCCGTTCAGGCGGCAGTAAAGGTTCCACTACAGGCTGATAGACGCCATAAAGAAGCTATTTGGTCTCCCATCACACCGCAGTAACGGCGGAACATCACATCACAACACAACCAGTGTTTCTGAGGGAAACAAATTAGCCTCATTGGATGCTTTACCTCGGATCAGAACCGACTATTAATGTCTGAAGAAGCAGGTGGAGACTTTAATCCGACTCGGAGGAGCAGAGGAGGACAGTTTGGAGAAGATATTTATGCCGTGCAGGTTTGAATATCTGCAGCTTTACTGTCCCAGGGTGAAGAGATTTGTTGTCTTGTGCAATTACATCAAAATATCAAACAAAGATATTTATATTCTGGGCCTCAGAAGTAATACAACCAAAACATAACCGACCATGTTTATCATGCTTGTCTTTAGTTTCCAATGACTCCTGTAACTCTGGATTTTCTATGAGGGAATCGTTGAAATGCGAATCTTCATCACAAAAAAACACAGTCATGCAAAAGTAAACATACAGAAATGCTAATATTTGGTTAAACATCCATTTTGGTTTTCAGTCTACAAGCTTCTGGTTTATCTTTGACCCCTCTGCACAGAATTGGTTCAGTCCAACTAAATGTGCCGTCTCCATGATTCAGACTTGTTTCTTCATCAGTCCACAGGTTCTTGATAGGTTTAAGTCAGGACTTTGGGGGGACCAGTCTAAAACCTTCATTCTAGCCTGACTGAACCATTTCTTTACCACTTTGATGTGTTTGGGCTCATTGTCTGGTTGGAACATCCAGCTGTGTCCCAGATCAACCTTCTGATGATGGTTTCAGGTTCTAATCCTCCTCCTTCATTATTCCATTGACTTTGTGTGAAGCTCCAGTTCCACAGAGCATGATGCTGCCACCTCCATGCTGGATGGTAGGTCTGGTGTTGTTGGGGTTGAAGGCCTCACCTTCTCTCCTCAGTCTTTGTTCCATCTGACCTCAGAACTTTCCTCCAGAAGGCCTTTTCTTTGTCCATGTGATCAGTGGAGCTTTAAGGTTCTGCTTCTAGAGGAAGAACTTCCTTCTTCATGGAGCCTCTCAGCTCATGTTGATGTCCAACCCTGTGGACACTGACAGCTGTGTTCCAGCAGCTTCTGGTTCATCCAGACCTGCTTTCTGCTGGTTTCTGGTCGACTCTTGACCATCCTGACCAGGTGTCTCTCAGCAGCAGGTGGTAGTTTGTGTTTCCTTCCTGATGGTGGCAGCAACACACCTGGACCATGAACTTTATACTACAAACAGATGATTCTAGGATGTGAAGCTGCTTTGAAATGGCTCCAAGTGACTTTCTGACTTGTTCAAGTCGATGATTTGCTTTTTCAGATCTTCTCTGAGCTCCTCAGACTTTCCCTCTGACGTGTCTGAGTCTAACGAGAGGATCAAATGGGTTCTATTTAAATTGTCTCAGAGGAGTCAGCAGCTGTGGTCAATCAGACTAACTCAGGAGAAGTTAAGAGGCCATGAAACTTAGAACATTTGATTGACACAACTTTCTACATCACCAGAACTGATCATTTTCAAGTTTTTGATCCAGCAGATTTTGTCATATTTCCACATAACCTTTAATAAATCCATCAAAAAAACAAAATACATGATAGTTTTTTTGTGACAAAGACACATAGGAGTCTTTGGAAACTCACTACTGCCAGTATACATGTACTTTGTGATGTTCTGATGGAAAACCTTGGATTTTAACATCCATGTTGATGAGACTTAGACACCCAAATAAACATTGTCTCACAACAAGCACACTTCCTCATGCAAATGGAAATTCCAAATGTCACTGGCCTACCCCTGCAGGAAAATGCATGTTACCACATGGCAACAACATCAACCAATCAGGAACATGTTGAGGAACATGACAATGGCCCAACATGTTGATCTGACCTCCAGACTTCCTACAGCCCATTCTGACCAAGCATCAACAGGATGCAGTGGAACAAGTTGGATTGACAGAGGCCCCACTGCACAAGCCAGAGCACCCAAAGGATCCAGTGCCAACGTCCTGGTTCCAGACCCCATAGGACACCCTGAGAGGTCCTCTTGCCCATGCTCAATGGTTTAGAGCATCTTTAACCATATAAGGGGGACCAACACAATATTAGGCAGGTGGTCATGATGTTATGTCTGATCGGTGTATGTATGTATATGTGGTATGTAAACATTCGTTCACAGTATTCGGCTGTGGCTGACTTCCTTGCAGACACCTCATGGTTTCCATTTACTTGGGGGACTCCAAGGTATTTGCAGTTGAACGTCTGCTATGTTGCCTTGTGGAGGTTCAACCCCTTCAGTAGTGACCATCTTTGACATCATCCATCCTCACTTGTCCAGTCTGACTGACAAAGATCCTGGTGATGTGGATCAGTGATTTGAAGTCTTGTCATCTCTGGCCTACAGCTTGGTGCCATCTGTGCACTTAAGAAGTCAATTAAGTCTGTCTTCCTGTAATTGTATTGATATATTTGTGATTTTTTTAGATTACAGAGAAAAAAATGCATAACAAAACAGATTTTCCTTGTGTGCTGCAGCTGCTTCAGATCTGTCCAGGTTTCTTCTTCCCACAGACTCCTGTATTTTTGACATTTCACTCTTCACTTTAAAAGGTTGAGTTTGTACTTTCTGCACAGGAGACAACATCAGCTGCTGAAATGAAACCAGGAATCTGAGCGCTGCGAGGCTTTTTGTAACATGAAGACTGACAGCAGCTTTACTTCAGTTTGCAGAAACTCAACCACACATATTTTGCACTGACAGCGGAGTTTGTCACCAACGTATGGAGGGAACTTGTCACCACCGTGGGACCAAACTGAACCGGCAGTAATGCATGTTTATGTGTCTGCTGTGACTCCCGCCGCTTCCCGACACTCACCTGAGAGTCGTGAGCTAATGCAGCTCGTTTTCAGGGGCCGTTTCTCCACCTGGCATCAATCTTCTTTTGTGTTTGCGCCTTCAACAGCTCAACAACAGACTCGACACCCATCGGTTTGCTGCTCACACTGCTGACTTCCGCACTTTCTGTTTAGTTCAGCTTTAATAAATTCCATTTGATTTAAGTAAATCTCTGCTTGTCACTTTCTTTGAGCCGGTTTGTGACACTATAAAAAGCCGTTGATGGCAAAGTAAACCTGTGATACGCGGCACTTCTGGAAAAAAGCCGACTTTCTGGAGACGCAGTGTTTTGGTGCAGACTGACAGTATGCATTATTCAATATTTAGGTGCCACCTCAGGCTCTGTCCTGGGAATACAGCTCTGTCAATCAGTCTCCAGGCAGGGAATCAGCACAGTCATGCTCAGCAGCAAACTGCAGCCAAACAAACACATGCAAATGACTGTACAGGCACTTAAAACACCCCTAAACGCACAGACAGATCTGCACAATGTAAACACTGTCAGGAAAAAAACAGGAAAACAATAATTAGTCTGATTCCATCTGTCAGTCTGTCTGGTTACAGTTTAAGTGACCATCAAGAATACATGACAAATATATTTTACATTGCAGAAGGACTGAAATAATATGAACAAATCCAGACCAATAAGTGTTTCTTGGTGCCTGTATGAGGATAAAATAACAGTCTAATGCAGGTAAACTGGATTCTCATTTATGTTTTATAATATTTTTAGACTTAAAGCTCCCATATTTAGCCTCTTTAGCAGATTAATAAAAGTCTAACGTCTCCCTAGAATGTGTATTTCAATGTTTCAGCTCCAAACACCACAGAGACGGTTGATTCCTAATGTTAGCAACTTAACTACTAGTACCATCACAGCTAATGTTAGCCACATTATTACTGCTACTATCATGAAAGTAACGTTAACCACATGACCACTGCTGCAACTACTATCAAAACTAACCTTTAGGCACATTACTACTGCAACTACTACCATCAAAGCTAGCGTTAGCCACATTACTGCAACTACCATAAAAGCTAGCGTTAGCCACATTACTGCAACTACTACCATCAAAGCTAGCGTTAGCCACATTACTGCAACTACTACTATCAAAGCTAACCTTTAGGCACATTACACCTGCAACTACTACCATCAAAGCTAGCGTTAGCCACATTACTGCAACTACTACCATCAAAGCTAGCGTTAGCCACATTACTGCAACTACCATAAAAGCTAGCGTTAGCCACATTACTGCAACTACTACCATAAAAGCTAGCGTTAGCCACATTACTGCAACTACTACCATCAAAGCTAATCTTTAGGCACATTACACCTGCAACTACTACCATCAAAGCTAGCGTTAGCCACATTACTGCAACTACTACCATAAAAGCTAGCGTTAGCCACATTACTTCCACTACTACCATCAAAGCTAGCGTTAGCCACATTACTGCAACTACTACTATCAAAGCAAGCGTTTGCCACATTACTGCAACTACTACCATCAAAGCTAGCATTAACGAGATTACTGCAACTACTAACATCAAAGCTAGCGTTAGCCACATTACTGCAACTACTACCATCAAAGCTAGCGTTAGCCAGATTACTGCAACTACTACCTTCAAAGCTAGCGTTAGGCCCATTGGTTTGAATGGGGGAGATTATTTAAATACACCTGTTATACTAACATTAGCCATCAAAGCTAACATTGGCCACATTGCTACTACTACTAATACTACTACCATCAATGTTAGCAACATTGTTACTGCTGCTATTACCATCAAAGCTAGTGTTAGCCACATTACTACTGCAACTGCCATCATAGCTAATGTTAGACACGTTAGCTGCCCAACATGCTAACACTAAAGGTTCTGCTACAGTTGTGGCTAATGCTAATTATAGCCGTATCAGTTGCACAACATGCTAATACAGAAGTTTTTTTCTATTGTTGTGCCTCATGTTGATGATAATTAGCCACAGAACATGATGACACTTATTTTATATTTGTGGCTAATGCTCATGTTAGCCACATTAGCCACACAATGCTCTAACACTAGGGATTTTTCTATTTTTGAAGCACATATAGTAAAAGAATATATCTGTAGCAGCTAAATATTGCCATAAAATAAAAAACTAAAAATTAAATTACTGATGACTAATTACTTTATTTGTCACCTATCAGTAAATTCTGAAGGGTTGATCCTCTGGGGAGCATGAATTGCAAAGCCATACAAGACCAGATGTGTTTTAGATTTAGAGATACCGGTTCATAAATTGCTTAACAGACAGCCTGAACATCAGATTTTCTTACACTTCATTATTTTCTGTGAATTTAAATGTGTGTGATGAAGCACAAACGTGTTTTATTTGAGAGTTTTATCAAGGCCAAGCCAGAGAAGAAGCAACACAGCGCAGTAAAACTAGAACAGTGTGTCTTTGGATGTTCGTCTGAGCGTGTGTGTGTGTGTGTGTGTGTGTGTGTGTCAGACGCTGTGTGAGGCAGCTTTACACCAGAGAGTTGTGTGTGTGCGCCGTAGCCGGTGGCGATTAAGAAACTCTTTGACATTTTTAGAGGGCATTCAACTGTTTTCACTGAAGGAAAAAATAAAAAAAAGTTTAATAACAACTTCAGCAGTGAGAATTAAAAGGCCGATCTATAATTTAATTCGACCTTGTTATCACAAGCCACTGACTGTTACTGAGCTCGAATAAAAACCTAATGGATTCTTATAACCATCGTTTAGCCGTTTTAGGCTCAGAGGGCCTGAAATCATCGCCGCTGTTCTCCTCCTCAGGGTGTCGGATGTGAACCGCTGAGGTTTAGCTGGTCCTTCATTGCAGCATAAAGAGAAATATATCATCCGTCTGGAATGAAAATGCTTATTTACAGTCATCAGTTGGTGTTTATATGATATATATTGATATTACGAAGAACTGCAGCAGAGAATCTCTCCATATTACTGATGACCTTCTGGAGATAGTAACACACAGTCTGTACAGGAGATACAGTCATGAAGTCTCATCCACTGTAAAGTCCGTGTTTATTTAGTTTCCATCGACTCCTAGAACTCTGAATTTTCTCTGATGGAATCATTGAAACATGAACCTTTGTCACTAAAACAAGCATTTATTTTGGTTCCTTCGTAGATTTATTAAAGGTCTTCTAGAAATATGACTAAATCAACTGGATCATAAATATAAACGCAGAAATGTTCCTCCTCAGTTGGGTTCTTCTGGTTTCCGTCTACAATTTTCTGGTTTATCTTTGACCCCTCTGGACAGGATTGGTTCAGTCCAACTAACTGTGTTGTCTCCATGACTCAGACTGGTTTCTTCAGGTTCTTGATGGTCTAAGTCAGGACTTTGGGGGGACCAGTCTAGAACCTTCATTCTACCCTGATGGAACCATTTCTTTACCACTTTGATGTGTTTGGGCTCATCGTCTTGTTGAAACATCCAACTGTGTCCCAGATCAACCTTCTGATGATGGTTTTAGGTTCTAATCCTCCTCCTTCATTATTCCATTGACTTTGTGTGAAGCTCCAGTTTCACAGAGCATGATGCTGCCACCTCCATGCTGGATGGTAGGTCTGGTGTTCTTGAGGTTGAAGGCCTCACCTTCTCTCCTCCAAACATATGGTTTCTTCTGCTGATGGTTTTAGGTTTTACAGTTCATTCATGCTGTGATTCTCTGCTGCACTTTGAACCTGTTGAACTGACCTCCGAGGCTGAACTAAACCGACCTCCCTGACCTGCATTCGGGTGATTCTAGTGGTGGAATCGGTGCTGAGGAGGAGGAGAGCTGAGCTGGAGCTTGTTTTGTATTCCTGCCGGGACTCTCTTGCAGAGGTTACTGGGTCTGAAAATGTAGATTTGATTTGTTAAAATTCCGGCGCAGTCCGCAGTGTCCTGGTAAGCAGTTTTGTACGATTGGAAATACCTGCTTAATCCTCTTTGTCGCCTTTGGGACATAAAGCCACAATGAGCCGCACGTCGGAGCTGCACAGTGAAGCTGCCCTGAGCCGAATGATGGAGCTCATCTGTCAGGACTGCTGAGAGTCTCTGTGACCTTCTGAGTTGTGAATGTGGGAGTTTTCACCTAAAAAAAAGGACACCTGGAAGACACGCTAACATGCTAGCATGCTAACCCCGCATGTTAAATGGCTGGAGGGGATCCGAAAGATGCTGCCCCATTAAAGCATCTTCTATTTTAGAGAAGGAGTTCCACAGATCTGCTTTTAAAATCGGTGTTTCTTTGAGTTCAAAAGTGGATCTACTGGGAGCAAAAACTCAACGAGAAACATAAAAGATTCAAACCTGCTGAGAGATATCAGGTGGATGTTTGATAAACCGGCACAAACTGTCTGTTGTTGGTGTGGAAGCTGTTTAATTTAGCCTGCATGGGTTAAATGAAGTGTGTCGACTATAACAAACAATCCAAATGTATTTTAATTGATGCTTTTATTGCCCATCGAAACCCCTAAACACGCTGGCCACCAACATTACACCACCAAGTGTAAAACAGTAAGATTTTCAACTTTCCGACTGTCCTTGAACTACTCATCTATGACGTGTCATTCTAACTAAAAACTAATCAAATCTAAGATGAAATTAATTTAATTCTTTGCGTCGTAGTTTAACCGAGACGCTGTCAGGAACTCACCTGCAACCAACAGTCACATGGGAAGAACTGTTGGAGTTTTGGGCTGGAATGGGTTGAACTGCAGGCTGTGTATGGAAACAATCTACAAATCTTTTCTTAAAAAGGCCATAATTAAACCGTTTTTTGAGACAAAGCCGGTAAAAACACTAAGATTTTTCAGATTTTCTTATTTACTTTTGGTCTTTGAGTTGCTCCTCTGTGATACGTGGCTCCATCAGGAAAATTCGAAGCTTAAAATCGTGATATTTTCATATTTTGAGGGCGGCTGTGGCTCAGGTGGTAGAGCAGGTTGTCCACTGATTGCAAGGTTGGCGGTTCGATCCCCGACCCCTCCGCATGCCGAAGTGTCTTTGGGCAAGACACTGAACCCCAAATTGCTCCCAATGGCAAGCCAGCGCGAATGAGAAACACATCATAAAGCGCTTTGAGGACCACTAAGGTAGAAAAGGCGCAATCTAAGTGCAGACCATTTACCATTTTACATTTAGAATAACCAAAAATAAGGTGTTCGCACAAATCAAATTTAGTACAAAGCAAAAAATCCTGCGCTCTGTGGCACAACCAAGAAGCTGATAGTAACGCAGCTGCAAATAACGATCACAATGGAAGAAACTTAGGTAGTTTTTGGCTAAAGTAGGTTGAACTGCAGGCAGTGTTTACACAGCAAAATTATTCATGTTTTCTCATTTTCTAGTTGTCTTTGAGCTGCTCCTCTGTGAAACGTGGCTCCACCAGGAACATTAGCTGGTTCTAAGTTTAAAATCGTGATACTTTATTTTTTAGAATACCTAAAAATAAACAGTTTGATTTATAATACTAATAAACTAACCAGATTTTGTAAAAATAAAATAAAAGTTGTTAGTAAAGCAGATGGAAATAACAATCAAAAAGGAAGAAACTAGACTGAACTGCAGGCTGTGTTTAGACAGAGCAGAAAGGAGAAAGCATGGAACCAGATTAAAAGTCTTTTTTAATCCATAATTAGGCCATTTTTAGAATCAAAGCCAACGCCACCCCCACCCCAACCTCTCCTGCCATCCCTCCCCCTCATCCCCACTCTCACCCCAACCAGTCGAGGCAGATGGCCGCCTTCCCCGGCCTGGTTCTGTCGGAGGTCTTTTATTTTCTCCTTGCTATCCCAGGGGGGTTTTTGGTTCCTTTCCACTGTCGCTGACAAAAGCAACTTTGGATTGTTGGGTTTTTCTGTTTGCTGTTCTCTGGTCTTCTTGCTATGTAAAGTGCTATGTGAGGAAGGAAGGAACTATCAGATTTTCAGCCTTTCTGACGAACTGTGAACTATTCATCTGTGATATGTGGCTCCATTAGAAAAAAAAAAGTGAATTCTAAGCTTAAAATCACAGCATTTAATTTCAAAAACATCAGAAATAAATTGTTTGCACTAACCAAACAAAGAGTTCTGTGCTCTGTGGCAGAACCAAGGAGCTTTTATTCACTCAGCTGCAAACAATTGCATAATAAAATGACAACAAAAGACTTTTAATTGTTGCAGAGCTCTGCTGGTATAGAATCGGAGCTTTCAGGATGTTCTTTATTTTCCTCTTTACTCTGTGAAAGCCGCTGACTGATCGCCTTAAAGGTCGAGAGGATCTGTGAGATATTGACTGACGGGCAGCTTCTCCAACCAGCTGAGGTTCCACCACCAGGATCGACTCTTTAGAGGCCTCTGATGAAGACTTTATTGATGATTATCGGTCCTCTGGGCCTCTCAGACCTCCGATCGAAGGATTCCAGCTGCTGCAGGATCCAAACTCAGGCACGATGGAGAGTTTAACCCCCATCAGGAAACAGAAGACATGAAATCAGCCTGCGGGGTGAAGAAGACGAAGCAAGAATTCACTCTTCCACTTAAATGTTAACAGAAACAGAGACTGCGACTCGTTTAATGAGACTCTCTGCTGTGAGAGTCTCTGTCTGAATGTCAGCAGTGACTCCAGACTCTCAGCTGGAGGCGAGTTTCAGGTTCATAAATGATGTTTTCTGTCCGTCTGTCGCCAACAACAACAACAACAACGGACGATTTAATCATTTAGCTCCAGAGCTGATGGAGGAGAAACAGAAAATATAGAGTGTGATTTGCTCTGAGTGGCCTTCAATGGAGGACGATCGATCTGATGGAGGAGGAGGCTGCTGCTGTAGCTCTGATCAGACTGTAGCTGCAGGAACATCCGTGATCTGAATCTGAGCCCACGTTCGGTCGCATTTCTGTCGAGAACATGAGGCTGCAGAATAAAGACTGGAAAAGACATACAACAAATCTGGAGTCAAGCAAAGGTCAGGTTCTTCCTGATTCATGTCATTCTGCCCAGGAGACACTTCTGAGTTCATTTTTTAGTACTGAACTAATTTTCAAGGTGTTTTGGACAAAGCTACCAAATATTTAAACAAGTTTGAGTCAAATTAGACAAATTTTTAAGATATTTTAGGTAATTCAGTGAAGTTTTGGATGAGTTTGAGACATTTTAGGCAAATTTTGAGAGATTTTGGACAAATTTTGAGAGTATTGGAAAAATTTAGGGCAAATTTAAGACATTTTAGACAAATCTTCAACAATTTTGGAGAAATCTGAGAGATTTTGGACAATTTCGAGAGATTTTTTTGACAAACTTGAGAGATCGTGGACAAATTTGAGAGATTTTGGACAATTTTTGAACAAATTTAATAGACTGTAGACAAATCTTTAGAGATTTGGGAAAAATTTTGAGAGATTTTGGACAATTTTTTAGATTTTAGAGAGATTTATGACAAATTTTGGACAAATTTGAGAGAATTTAGACAAATCTATAAAGATTTTGGAAAGTTTTTAGACCCATTTAAGAGATTTTTGGCAAATCTTTAGAGATTTTTGTCAAATCTGAGACATTTTGAACAAATTTGAACAAATTTGAGACATTTTTGACAAATTTTGAGAAATTCTTAAAAAAATTTGAGACATTTTGGACAAGTTCCAAGTCACTGTGGACAAGTTCACAAAATAAATAATGAGGGAATCTTTTTCTGAATTACACCATTTTAACTGTGTCAGTCTGCACAGAAGACATTTCTGAGTTTATTTTTTAGTACTGAATTTATTTTCAAGGTGTTTTGGACAAATCTGCCAATTATTTAGACGAGTTTGAGTCAAATTGGACAAATTTTTAAGATATTTTGACCAATTTTGTGAGATTTTGAATGAGTTTCAAGTCATTTTGGACTAATTTTGAGTCTTTTTGGACAAACTGTGAGACTTTGGAATGATCTTTGAGATACTGTAGACGAGTTTTCAGTTGTTTGGAGAATTTGCTGAGCTGTATTAAACAATTATCAGTCATTCTGGACCATTTTTGAGAGATTCTGGGTTGAGTTTGAACTCATTTTAGAAAATCTTTAAGATATTTTGGACCATTTGCACATTTTGAGAGATTATTGATTCATTTTGAGAGGTTTTGGGTGAGTTTCCTGTCATTTTGGGCAATTTCGGGTAACTTCGGGTCAATCCTGAGTAATGTTGGACAAATTTTGAGAGTTTCTGGAATGTTTTACTCATCATGGACAAGGCTTCAGTCATTTTGGACAGATTTTGAGAGTTTTTGAACAAGTTCCAGGTTGTTTTGGACGATTTTTGAGTCATAATGGACACATTTAGAGAGGTTTTATATGCTTCCAGTCAAGTTTTAAGAAATAAACAGTCAAAGAAATGTTTATTCTTTGTGGTTTCCATCATTATGACTCCTGACAGAAGACATGTCTGAGTGTTTCTCCTTCTTCATGTTGTTCTGTTTCCATGGAGCTGCAGTGAAAAATGAACCACAGTGAAGAGACTGGAGCAGAAAACAAATACCGAACATGAACATAACGAGGGTTCGGAGGATAAAATCAGGCCCAAACACTCTCATTGACATTCCAGTTATTTGGACAAGTAAATAAATAATGAATGTGGAGGATGAAGGAGGATCTTCTGACATGATGCTCAGTGTTTGTTCAGTAAAACTCACAACAGTGAAACTCTGCTGTTAGAAGCTCTGAAGGATCCTGATTCACTCGACTGTTTCTCACCGATTAGTCCACAGATTCACCACAACAACACACACAACACACAAAAATACACAACACGCACAACAACAGCACATAACAACACAGAGAAACACAACAACACACAGAAACACACAACACAGAGAGAAACACACAACAACACACAACAGCACAAAATACCCAGAAACATACAACACAACAGCACACGTAAACACAACAACACACAAAAACATACAGCAACACACAACAACATACAGCAACACACAACAACACACAGAAACACACAACAACACAACAGCACACGTAAAAACAACAACACACAGCAACACCCATAACACACAACAACACACAGAAACACACAACAAAAACACAAAACAACAACACAGACTAACACACAACACATAACAGCACACAAAAATACATGATACACAAAAACACACAACAGCACACAGAAACACACAACAGAAAAACACACAGAAACACACAACACAAAGAATCACACAAAAACCCACAACACACAGCAACACACAAAAACACACAACAGTACACAAAAACACACAATACACAAAAACACAAGAAGACACAACAACACGACAACACACACAGACACACACAGAAATACACAACACACACAACAACAATAACACATAACAACACACAGAAACACACAACACACAGAGAAACACACAACACACAACAGCACATAACAACACAACACATAAAAACACAAAAAACAACACACAACAGCACAAAATACCCAGAAACACACAACACAACAGCACACGTAAACACAACACACAGCAACACACAACAACACACAGAAACACACAACAACACACAGAAACACACAACAAAAACACAAAACAACAACACAGACTAACACACAGAAACATACAACACACAGAAACACACAGAAGCACAACAACACAAAAACACACAGCAACACACAGCAACACCGAAACACAACAAGACACAGCAACACACAAAAACACACAACAGCACACAGAAACACACAACAACACGACAACACGACAACACACACAGACACACACAGCAGTGAGTCGGGAGGCTTTTATTAAGTTCAGGTTGGAAGCGGTGAGACGAGCCTCGGGCCACGGAGGAAGACGAGGACTTAAACATGAATATAAAAGCAGCCAAAGCTTTATTCACCTAAAGGACATTAAGGACTGCGAAGCTTCAATAGCAGGAGTTTAGTAAAAAGACATTAGAATTCATTTGAATATTACTCTGGTTGTTCTGGAGTCAGACCTTCTATCGCTGACTCACCTATAATGAAATAAATAAACAGTTTCATCCATTAAACCACTAAACGAGACCCAACAGTTGACACCACATTATTCATATTTAACCTTTTGTTTCTTCTAATTGTATAATTTTTATCCATAATTCTGATTTTAACTTTAATTGTTTGGGCCTGATTTTATCCTCTGAACCCCCGTCATGTTCATGTTCGGTATTTGTTTTCTGCTCCAGTCTCTTCACTGTGGCTCATTTTTCACTGCAGCTCTGGAAACAGAACAACATGAAGAAGGAGAAACACTCAGACACGTCTTCTGTCAGGAGTCATAATGATGGAAACCACAAAGAATAAAACTAATTATAAAATAACTGGCAGATTTGTCCAAAACACCTTGAAAATGTCCTCTGTGCAGAATGACACAGTAACAATGGCGTAAGTCAGAGAAAGAACAACTTCAAAACTTTTGAACTTGTCCACAGTGAACTTGTTCAAAATGTCTGAAAATTGTCCCAAATTTCTTAAAGTTTGTCCAAAATCTTTTAAATTTGTTCAAAATATCTCAAAATGTGTCTAAAATCACTCCAATATGTCCAAAAATTTGTCCAAAATGTATAATTTGTCCAAAAACTCTCAAAAGTGTCCAGAAATCTCTAAAGAAAATTCTAAAATCTCTCAAAATTTGTCCAAAATGTCGAGAAATTTGTCTGCAATCTCTCATTTTTTTCCCCAAATCTCTCAAAGTCAATCCAATTTCTGTCAAAAATCTCTCCTTTTTTTTATTCAAAATTGTCCAAAATGTCTCAAATTTGCCCAAAATCTATCAAACTCTATCCAAAATCTCTCAAAATTTGTGTAAAATCTCTCAAATTTGTTCAAAGTCTCTAAAAATGTGTCTAAAATCCCTCAGATTTTTTCAAAATTCAAAATTGTGTGAAATGTCTTAAATTTGTCCAAAATCTCTAACAATTTCTGTAAAATCTCTCAAATTTGTCAAAAGTTGTCCAAATTTCTCCAGAATTTGTCCATAATGTCTCAAATTTGTCCACAATCTCTAAAAGTTTTCTAAAATCCCTAAAAAAATTGTCCAAAATGTCTAAAAGTTTCTCTACAATCTCTCAGTTTTTTTCCAAATCTATCAAAATTTGTCCAAATTTTATCCAAATTTTGTCCAAAATCTATGAAATTTGTCCAAAATATCTCACATTTATTCAAAATGTGTCCAAAATCTCTCAAAATTTGTCAAAAATGTCTAAAAATTTCTCTACAATCCCTTAGTTTTTTCCAAATCTATCAAAATTTGTCCAGATTTTGTCCAAAATCTATCAAATTTGTCCAAAATATCTCACATTTATTCAAAATTTGTCTAAAATCTATCAAGATTTTTCTAAAATCTCTCAAAATTTGTCTAAAATCTATCAAGATTTTCTAAAATCTCTCAAAATTTGTCCAGAATTTCTCTCATTTGTTCAAAACATATCAATTTTTTTCCAAAGGCCCTCAAATTAGTCCAAATCTCTTAAAACTTGTTCAAAATGTGTCCAAATGAGTTGAGACCTTAAAATAACCTGATAAATGACTCTGCAGTAAGATACAGTTATTATGCCAACCATAACCCTACTAACAGGTGATTTCTTTGATGATTATTTTACAACAATTCAAAACAAACTGTGAAGAAAAGCAACATCTAAATATATGTATCTACTCTGCTCCGTGGAAACACTGCCTGCAGTTCAGCTGAAAACATGAAATCCATGATTGTGTCACAGTCATGAAGAGGAGTTGGAAAATGGTTTTATTTGAGACTTGAAGCAGTGAAAAGTAAAAACTACATGGTCAGTTTATATGGTGAAGAAAGGGAGTCGGTTGAGACCAAATCAGAGCTAGAAGGAGAGAAAATGTCGGACTTAAATGTCATTAATAATAAACCTGATGTGACTCACCTGAACCACCTGCAGGTAACTTTTTATATTTTATTATCAAGTTTGACCCAAACTCATCCAGATGAATCTCTGAAGCAGCTCAGACTCACCTGAGACCAGAACGTCCCAGCAGGTGATGAAACTCAGTGTTGAAAGGTTTTTTTTTTTGAAAAGCTTTAGGAGCTGCTGTCACATGATCACTGGATCTTTAAAGCGCTGACGTCTTTTCATGTTGGACTTTAAAGTGAAGGACTCGGATCTCGCCCCGGCAGTAAAACCACTGATGTCCTGTTTTATGATATGAGACAGAGAAGCTGAAATGGCCTCAAACACGGTGGTTATACAACGTCCTCTGTGATTAAAGTAATATGCAACTTTAGTCATCATGAAGGACGTCCTGAGTTAACGAGAGAATAAAAGTGAGTCTGAGTAGATAAAAGTACCAATCATTAGTATAAATAAAACAAGGACGCTGGATATCAAAGTAAGAAGTAATACTGGCAGGGATGAAGTACTACATGTGTACAGCTAAATGTGAACTGAGATGCTTTGTCGGCAACACGTTTTAAACACATCAGAAAAATACACACTGTACACAGGAATACTGCAAAAATACACCATTGTAAACATAGGTACTGCAAAAATATACACGGTACATACATGTACTACAAAAATATACACTATACACACAGGTAATACAAAATATACCAGTGTAAACACAGGCACTGCAAAATATATATACTATGCATACAAGTACTGCAAAAAATATAAACTCTGCGCACAGGTACTTCAAAAAAATATAGACTGTACATACATTTATTACAAAAATATACACTGTACAGACAGGTACTACAAAATATATATACTGTACTCACAGGTACTACAAAAATCCATACTGTACAGACATGTACTACAAAAATATACATGTACTACAAAAATATACACTGTACACACAGATACTACTAAAGATATATACTGTACATACGGTTACTTCAAATATATACACTATACATAGAGGTACTACAAAAATATACACTGTACATGAACTACAGAAAATATATACTGTAAACACTGAAAATACATAATACATAGAGGTACTGCAAAAATACACACTGTACACATAAGTACTGCATACGCTGTATACGCTGTACATACATGTAGTACAAAAAATGTATACTGTATGCACAGGTACTGCAAAAATAGATACTCGAAATAGAAATACTGCAAAAATATACGTGGTATGCACGGGTACTGCAAAAATAGACATTGTAAATAGAAATATTGCAAAAACACACACTGTACACACATTTACTACACAAAGAAACCCTCACTGCATATTGAAGTACTGCAAAAAATAAACACCGTATGCGCAGGTATTGCAAAAATACACACTGTACACATAGGTATTGTAAATATATACACTGTACATACATGTACTACAAAAAATCTATACTGTACACACAGTTGCTGCACACATATACACTATACAAAGAGGTACTGCAAAAAATATACACTGTATGCACAGTTTCTGCAAAAAATACACACTGACCACAGAAATACTACAAAAAATATGCCTAACAATTGTACACATAAGTACTGCAACAATCAACATTGTAAACAGAAATACTGCAAAAATACACACTGTACACAGAAATATTGCAAAAATACACACTGTACGTAATAGAAAAAAAATACACATTGTACATACAAATACTCAAGAAAAATACACATCGCGCACATAGATATTACATGTAATGCACACTGTACAAAAAGGTACTGCAAAAAATATGCACTGTACACACAGCTATGACATAAAATACACACTGTACAGACAGGTACTTTATATAATACACACAATTTACTCCACATTGTACACAGAGTATACGCAGGTGCAGTCAAAACACAGACAGTAGACACAGGTATGCAGTACTTTTACAGAATACTAACAAACACCAAACTATACAGTACTTCTGTTGTTTATTAAACCTTAACGGCTATGACAAATGAAAATCTGATGTTTGTTTGTGTTTATTTTTAGTTTTATTGTTTACAAGTAAACAAATGAGCTGAAAGAAGTGGAATGAATCGTAGAACTGTCCCCGTGAATCCTGATCCTCCTGCATGTTTCCACTCTGCAGCCACTTTAACAGACCGAGGACATTAAAACATTTACGTCACGTGTTAATAATACATGGACCTCTATAATATGAATATGTCATGAAATGGTTTCACCCCTTTACATTTTTCATTGAGTCGAGTCTAATAGCGTTTCCACTTCGTACGGTAGAAATAAATCATGAGTCCACGAGCTGCAGGGTTTTATTGCAACAGATTTTTTTATTTCTGTCTGTTGTGATTCTTCATAAATCCTGCTTTGGTTATTCAGTTCTACATCCTCACTGATGAAACCGAGCTCTTCCTGTTTAAAGGCGAACCTCTGCAGGGTTCGGCTCCACATGAACTCCTCTTCAGCTGCTCTTCGTTGCAGGATGATTGTCGGTTTGTGTCTGCAGTCGCACCTGCTTCTGCTTCCGTTCGGCGGTTCGACACCAGAGAGCCGAAAATATTTAGTCTCCGTGAATGAAGTGGTTTCCTCTTGTCGTCGTCGCACGCGAACCGTCGGCAGCTCTGAAGAAAGACACGAACGTTTGCTGCAGATACACGAACACCGATCCTGGAGAGCGTTGACTTGAAAATCTGCAGCCTTTGATTCACCTCAGAGCTGAATTACTGCTTCGTCTACAAAGATCTGGAGAAATGGAGCCATAGAGGTGAACTGTTCTCATGATTCAACCAGAAAACTGCAGCTCTGTCTTCAGTTTAAACCTTTTTTTAAGTGGAGAAAAGTTGTTGTTGTTGCAGCCACAGTCTCTAATCCTCAAGAGTCGATTCTGGACTGAACAAAATCATTGTCTTCAACTCTTATGTGGACTTTATGGCTCTTTCAGAAATTTATTCTTGAATTCATATCATTTTTTCAAGTGTCCACAGGTGCGACCAACACTGGACGAACAAAACGATTTACATTTTTTTTTAAATGTAACTGTAACCGGATGGACAATTAAATGCGGTTTACTGTAAAACCCACCAGAGGGCACTCTTGTTTTTGGGGTAACCCCCTCCGACCACATGACATTTTGGGTCTCCATGCGACAGACAGCGACAATGACGGAGTTCTCTTTCCTTCCTGAGCGACATACGCACGGTTGGGCCGACATTCTTATCTCCGGTTGTCTAAGAAGCTGGGAGGCTGTTAGGAGCTGCCGCGCTAGAGGCCGCGCCTGTTCATTAGGTCGGATGGGGTGAAGGCCACATTGTCGGTAGGACAGTTGAACTGTATGTAATTACATTTGTAACTGTTACGTTCCATACAAAATATGTGAACTGGGAGATTATGTTGGGGGTGGACTGAAGGTCCTTGGCGGAGGTATGTGCTCTTTGAGTGCTTTTCTAGTTTTTGGTGAATTCTTAACTAAAATGTGTTGAATAATGGAAGCTTGATGAAATGTCACAATTTAAAGCTTAGATTTGGTTCATTTCCCTGACAAAACTGCTCGTCACACGTGATTTGTTCAATGAAACAGCTCAGAGTCTTAAGACGATGACACTAAACAAACACCCGAAAGCACCAAGAATGGATGAGGAGGAGAAACACTGGAGCTTCTCATGTTTCCTCCTGTCAGTCCTGCTATGAATTAAACTGAACATTGATGGAAAAAGCTGAAACTGCTGGTTACTGGAGACGCCAATGGAACCTGAGAGAGGAGATCGATAAACAATGTGTCACATCAAAAACCAAAAGACACCAAAGCGTGCTAGAAACTCAACTCAATGTAATTTAATCTACTCACTTTTACATTTAAAGAATCTGGAAGTATTCTATTCAGCTTCTACTTTGTGCATCTTCTGTGTGATTTTTGCTCTACTTTAAGGCCCCATCCACACGAAGCCAAAACACTTATAGTTTCAAAATGTTCCTCATAAAGACGGAGCTGTTTCAGTAAACGTGTCCGTCCACATGAATTCACTTGATACCCCTGAAAACGATGTAAAACACACGTCAGGCCTGTTGGTGGCGCTATGACGCCATAACAGAAACAAGCGGAAACTTCAGGGACTTTAGTCATGAAAAAATCTGTCTACGATGTAAACATAGAACATGGCGGCGGTAAATACAAGTGGACGAGCTGGTAGGACTCTAGTCTGGACAGACGATGAGGTGGAACTATCAGCAGGACATACGCAGCGCTATATGGAGACGTTGTTGTTGTAGTTTTCTGAGTTTACCACATTTGTCATTCTTTTTTCATGCATGTTCAGCAATATGAAATACCCAGACGTTGTGCTACTGTATAATTCTTAATACCTCAAATAAGCCGCCTGTAAAGGTTTTCATAGATGCACTTGTACATGTGATTTTCTGTCTATATTTGCACATCTCGGACTGTACTTTTAAAAGTGTCTGATTGTGTGATGCACCGACAGGAAGCCGCTTAACTTACACTATGCAGAGACAATAAATAAATAATATTCTTCACTAAAATCTATTACATGTGTACCAGAGAGTAAAAGAAGTGTATTCAGAGTAAACTGTGGCAGTCATTTGAACAGTTTGAAGAGCCGATGAACTGCTGGTCATTAAATATGTGTTTTACTGTGTTTTACTGTGATTATATTCAGCGTTTCTGATTAACTCTGAGCCGAAGAAGCTTTAATTCTCCAAACGGTCCTGAGAGTTCTGCTCCGAGTGAATCCCGCTTTTAATTGGGAATCTTTCTGCCAGACTGAGATTATTTTCATTTCTGACTTAATGGAGCTCAGGAAGCTGAAGTGGGGTGACGACGGGTTCAGCAGATAACAGCTTTAAATGTAATTACACATTTTATTTCATTTCACACTGTTCATTTGCTGTAGAGATGCTCTCCGCTGCCATCTGGGCCCCTCAGAGAGCCGACGAGGGTTTCAGCTCCGCTTCACAGCAGGAAGCCTCCTTTCTTTTAGTCTGAGAACATGAAAACATGTTTTCTGTCTTTTAAAAGTAGAACTACCATCCAGAAAGATAATAAAATACACAGAAAACTACAACAGTAAGATTCTGTTCTGTACAAAACAGTCTGTATCTGATGGTCTGAGAGTTAGAAACCTCGGATTAAAAGGACAAAAGAAGTAATTTAACAGTAAATTAGTTCAGTTTTCATGGTGTGGTTCCATTTAGACGACTTTAACGTCTGGTTAGACAAAGATTTCCCAAAATAAGTTGGCTTGAGATTCGTTCTAGCCCGATGTAAAGAATCCAAGTCTCCAAATATTAGAAAGCAGTTATAGTTGTACAAAAATGCCAGAACACTCCAATACTACTTAAACACCTGCATGGAAAACTCTACTCTAGTTAAAGTACATGAGTATTAGTAGATAAATGTACTCTTCAGCCCTAAACATCACAAAGATGGTTGATTTTTCTACGACTCTATAATCCTGGTTTTAGCTCTGAACTGTTTCAGTGTCTGTCACTTTAAATGCTGCTGCTGGCCCCGCCCCCTTCAGGAAGAAGACTGTCTGTGTCTGTGATTGAGAGCAACAACAGTAACCACAGTAATAACCAAAACAACCACCACCATAACAACAATCACCACAGCAACAACAATCACCAACACATCAACCACCACAACAACCACAGCAACAGTCACCACCACCACCACAACAACAACAACCACCACCACAATAACAACATCAAGAACAAAAACAACCATCACAACAGTCACCACCACAACAACAATCACAACAATAGTCATCACCACCACAACAACAACAACAATCACCAACACATCAACCACCACCATAACAACAATCACCATAGCAACAATAATCACCAACACATCAACCACCACAACAACCACAACAACACATCAATCACCACAATAACAACCACAACAACAACCATCACAACAGTCACAACAACAACAATCATAACAACCACCCCAACAACATCCACAACAACAACCACCACCACAATAACAACAACAACCACCACCACAACAACTACCACAACAATCACCCCCTACAACAATAACCCAAAAAACAATCGCCACTACAACAATCACAACCACCAACACCACAACAAAAACCACAACAACAACCACTAAAAGAGCAACCACAACAACCACCATCACAACCACAACAACAACCATCACCATAACAACAACCACCACAACAACAGCCACACACTCAGACCTGACGTTAAGAGCTATAAGAAACATGGGAGTGAATGTGCCTCAAGTTTCCTTTATAACTTTGAAAGTCTTGAAAACTAGTTTTTCTGTTGGTCTGAGGAGAAGATAAAACTCCTACCGTCTCTATAAACTCTGTTTCTGCTTCATTCGCCTGAATGAACTCTGTCAGCGATGTTTGTTTACTCTGTAATGTGGCCGGGGCCTCCAGAACACATCAGTTTCTACACCCAGGTGTCTAAAAACCGGAGTGAGGCTGCATCTAAAGAAGGCCTCCGATAGTTCTCCTGTCTCCTGGTCTCGTCACCTGCAGGCAGCTTCAGAAATCTAATCAGAGAAGATTCTGTTTTGATTCCGCCGAAGCAGAACTGCCATAAAATATCGTCTTTAAGGCTCGGCTGCAGGAAGTGACAGCAGCGACGGCGGAGCAGCGCTGACGGGAATTCAAGATGACACGAGTCTGTTATGAGGCAGATTCTCGCTGCCAAGTCAGGAGCACTTTGTGTTTGAGGATTCTCCCGTTAAACTTCTATATTTCAGACTGAGATGTTTCTGACACCTGAAGGTCTGATGGCTTCAGTATTCGCCGTATGTTTCCTCAGACTGACAGACTGCAGTAAATCCTATTTTTAGAGGCTGTTTGTGAGTCCAGGAGTGAAAAATAACAACATCGTTCTGCTGAGACATGACGTGGCCGCTGAAAGATGGGAGATTTGACATTTTACACGGCGGAGTGACAGAAAGAAAAGACAGGAAACAGCAGATGTTATCAGACTGATCCACATACAGAGCGTCAGTCTGTAAAATACAAACCCACTGAGACTCACAGTGTTGGCTTTGTTCAGGTTGTTTTAGAGTTTGGGGGCTTTTTAAGCTGCTTATTAAAGCAAAGAGCTCAGATCAAAGAGCCTTAATGATAATATCGTCTATATTTGAAGGAAAATTGCATTGTTTTAACATAATTTCTCTCTGCCAGCACTTTAACTCACTGATATCATGCACACTGTGTAATTTTACAGATTTTTTTCCTTCTTTCTGAAATGAAACTATACAAAAAGACTGAATTTTGATATCTAATGTGAAACACTACCAAAGATTCTGTAACCTTGAATAACCACATAATGTACATTTCTGACATAAAAAGATTTAAAACGCTGCTTTATTGTAATTTCACAGATATTTTTGTTACTTTCATAGATGAAACTGTTATATTCAAGTTTGATATTGTAAACGTATTTCCAAAATTAGATGAAAGTAATTGGCAACAAGAAAAGCACTCAGAGAGCGCAGACCTCCACCAAGCAGCTTTACACCCAGAAATAATCGTGCCAGGATTGTTTTATCTACATTATCAGACTCCTTGACCCAGAAAACAAACCCTTATCATCTGGATTCACATTGATATCATCATTAGTTCAATAGTTATTCACCAGAATCTCTTTCTGGGTAATGGTGGTTTCTTCTGGATCCAGCTCCATAGCTGTTGATTCTACAACAGATCTGTTGGATCCTCCTGATTCAGCAGAGTCTCAGCTACATGTTGGTGTTGGCTGCATGTCTGGATCTTCATCTGTTACCTTACAGTGATGACCATTCCACAGGCCCTCTAGGTTTTCCTGTTCTGTATCGTTGTATCCGGAATTTTGCCTGGATCTGGATCAAATTTTGACATGTTGTAGAAATTAACGGGAACTTATCCTGTATTTTTTGCCAAGCAGCCTGGACATTTATTGTGGAGTTACATGCACATATACATGCACATTGCCCTATCTCCCACTGCTAAAGAATCCTGGAAAACATTCCAGGATCCTGACGGTGATCCGGATCACCACTAAAATCTAATCATCTGTTCCTCGTCCCATTATCCACCTTTCCTGAACATTTCATCAAAATCCGTTCATAACTTTTCAAGTTATCTAGCTAACAGACAGACAAACGGACAAACAAACCAACCAACAAACAAACATATAAGCGCTGGCAAAAACATAACCTCCTAGTGGAGGTAATTAACAGAAAAGCATTTTTTTTTCCATTTTGTTTTACAGATTATTTTCCCCATATTTTTAAAAAAATACATAAAAATATCAGCCAAATTACAAAAGTAAATGTACATGTCTGATGTAAATTAACATTAAAACCCTTTTACTGTGAACAACCACAGGAAAATGTCATTTTTTCACACAAAGAGTTTTGAAATAATTTGCTATTTTTTTCCTCTTTATTTCATGGATGAACATTAAAGTCAAGTTTTACACTGTAAATATACTTGTTAAATTTAAAGCAGTATTGTTCTGTAATGTTAGTTTTCCCTTTAATTTTAAATGATGTACGAAGAGGGACAGGTATTTCATGAAGGTATCTGCAGTTTTCATCTCTGCTGCTTCTGTGATGCAGCAACGACCTGTTTCAACCTTCAATTGGTTCATTAAAGTCGTCACATGAACGTCGTCAGCGGCTTCCAACAGACTTAGAATCTTCCTATTTTAGGTGTTCAGTTCATGAAACCAACACCAGCAGCAGATTTGACTTTGGTTTGTCTTTTCTTTTAAAATACAAACTGTATTGACACAAACTGTAAAAACAAAAAGAATCACCAGACTTTCAGCTTTTCTGACGGTCTTTGAACTACACGTCTCCGTCACGTGGCTCCATCAGGATAACGAACCACATCTGAGCTTTTACACGACTCACTTAAATGAACCGTTTACAGGCACCGGATTCAGTGAAAAATAAAACACGCTGTGTATCTTGATGTGACTGTGAAGTCATCGGTGACTGAACTGTGAGTTTTCAGCTGAACTGCAGGAAGTGTTCACATGATGCAGAGATGAGACAAATGCTGAATTGTTTAGTTGAGCAGTTTTCCGGCTGTTTGAGTGTCAGAGAAGAAGAGAAATCAGCAGAAGAAGAAAAAGCTGGCTGCGACTCGCTGCCGTGCATCCAGTTTTCCTTCCAGCGTGGGAAGTCGACCTTTCTCATCTTTGGTATTTACAAAGAGCTACTTAACATTCACCAAAGGAACAGCGACTGCAGAACCAGGAAGTGAACAAGAAGCTTCAGCCTTTCTGACACCTCAGTGGCTGAGCTGTGAGCAGCCGAAGGGGGAAACGGAGAATCTCCTCCTCCAGAGCGACGGAGCTTCATGCTGCTGTCGGAGACCGATGCTGTCGCTTTGTCACATCCAATGAAGGACGACGGTTTGAGACGCTGCCGAGTTCATCAGCAGGAGTGCGGATGCTGCACATCGCCGCTGTGTTCGCAGGTTTGAAGCTCAAAATGACACAAATGCGTCCAAAATGACTGGAAACCTCTCAAAATGTATCCAAAATGTATTGAAATTTGTCCAGTATCTCTCAAAATGAGCCAGTATAACTCAAAAATGGTCCAAAATGACTGGAAGCGCAAATAAAATCACTCTAAATTTTTCGAGCATGACTCAAACGTCCAAAATGACTGCAAATGTGTATAAAATCTCTCAGAATATTTCCATTACCACTTAAAAATTGTCCAGTGTAGAATTACGGCAGTTCTGAAGGCAAAAGGGGTCCAATCCTGCAAGACGTACATAATAAAGTGGCCTTTGATTGGATACTGCAGTGAAAAATGAGTCACAGTGAGGAAAAATGTGAATTCCAGCCACTTAACACTGGATTCTTTCAAAAAATGTGTCCTTCATGACCCAAAACTTTTCTAGTGTAACTTAAAAATGGTCAAAAATGACTGAAACGTGTATAAAATCTTTCAAAATGTATCCAAACTCTCTTACAATTTGACCAGCATCTCTTAAAATGTGCTAGTACAAACTAAAAAATGGTCCAAAATGACTGGAAGCATGTATAAAATCTCTCAAAATTTGATCAAAATCCCTCTAAATTTGTCCAACATGAGCCAAACACGTCCAAAATGGCAAGTATGACTCAAAAATTGCCCCAAACAACTCGGACCTGTCCAAAATTACTGAAACATTTTCTGTAATGACTCAAGACTTTTCCAGTGCAACTCAAAAATGATCCAAAATGACTGGAAACGTTATAAAATCCCTCAAAATGTGTCAATTACGACTCAAAAATTGTCCAAAGCAACTGGAAACGTGTCCGAAATCTCTCAAAATTTGTCCAAAAGACTCAATATTTGTACAGTGTGACTCAAAAGTTGCCAAAAATGACTTGAAACTTGTTAAAAATGAGCCGAAACCTCAAAAATGACCTCAGAAATGTCTTCTGTAGAGTCTGACACCGTTCATCTGAAAAAAGGCTCCACATTTAACTGTTTACATGTTTAATCAGTTTCCATCCTCGTCTTTTCTCTCCACAGAAACATCCGAACCCTGGATACAAGATGAATAAATAGAAACATGTAAGATAAATAAAGAGACGCTGAAGAGTTCCAGATGTTGGTTCTCTGTTCTGTCACTTGTTTCTATTTATAGGTGACATTTTAGCATCTGCAGAACAAGAAAAACCAACAGTGATGGATGGAGTGTGTGTGTGCAGAGCAGAGTGATGGATGTTTGTGCACATCAGTGTGTTTCTGCTGTTCCTGAGTGATTCCATCTCCTGGATACTGGACTGGACTGAACATGTTTGAGTCATACTGGACAGATTTTGAGCCATTTCAGGCAATTTTGGAGTAATATTGGACAAATTTGTAGTTATTATGGACAAATTTCCCGCCGTTCTGGACATTTTCTGAGAAATTCGGTGAGATTTTTGGAGAAGTTTTGAGTATTTCTGGTCAAGATGAGCTGCTGAAGTTCAAACTTAGCATCAGAATTGAACTGACTTTGAACGCGGTGTCGTCTGTTTCTACTGGGATTTCCACACACAACTATCTCCAGAGTTTACAGAGAACAATCCGAAATAGAGAAAATATCTGTGGCTCACTTCGGGCTCCTTTAGTCCCAGCTTTGTCCATCCCTTTATGACCACAGATCTGTCTTCTGCAGGAGAACCTCCATGTCGCAAAGCATGAGACATTTGGATCATGGATGTGGAGCCGGCAAATGGACCAATATGGACCAAAACCTCTGAGGAATGTTTGTTGGATCTATGAAATGCAGAATTAAAGCAGTTCTGAAGGCAAAAAGGGTCCAACCCTACAAGACGTACTTAATAAAGTGGCCTTTGATCGGCTACTGCAATGAAAAATTAAACCACAGTGAGGAAAAATGTGAATTCCTCCTGAAAATTTGTCCAAAGTGACTGGAAACATCTACAAAATCTCTCAAGATGTGTCCATTTTGGCTCAAAAAATGTCCAAGACAACTGGAAACTCATTCAAAAACTCTCAGAATTCATCCAGAATTATTCAAAATGTGTCCAGTATGACTGATAAGAAGCCAAAACTGACTCAAACTCTCTAAAATGACTTGAAACATGTCCAGAAATTGCCCATGGTGAGTAAAACATTCCAGAATCTCTCACCATGTGTCCAATATTACTCAGAATTGGCCCCAAATGATCCAAAATGACAGGAAACTTGTCCAAAACCTCTCAAAACTAACCCATAATCTCTCAAAAGTTGTCCAGTAGAACTCAAAAATGGTCCAAAATGTCTTGAATGTGGTGGAAGTGCAGCTGACAAATGGACCAACATGGACCAAAACCTCTGAGGAATGTTTTCAGCACCTTGTTGGATTGATGCAACGTAGAATTAAGGCAGTTCCGAAGGCAAAAAGGGGTCCAGCCCTGCAAGACGTACCTAATAAAGCGGCCTTTGATTGGATACTGCAGTGAAAAATGAGCCACAGTGGGGAAAAATGTGAATTCCAGCCACTTAAAAGTGGATTATTTCACGTTATAACAATGGAAACCCCCACTGAAAATGTGTCCAAAATGACTGGAAACATGCACAAAATCTTTCAAGATGTGTTCATTATGACTCAAAAATTGTCCAAAACAACTGGAAGCTTCTTCAAAAACTCTCAAAATTCATCCAGAATTACTCAAAATCTGTCCAGTATGACTGATAAGAAGCGAAAACTGACCCAAACTCTCTAAAATGACTTGAAACATGTCCAGAAACTGCCCATGGTGAGTAAAACATTCCAGAATCTCTCAAAATGTGTCAAATATTACTCAGAATTGGCCCCAAATGACCCAAAATGACAGGAAACTTGTCCCAAACCTCTCAAAACTAACCCATGATCTCTCAAAAGTTGTCCAGTAGAACTCAAAAATGGTCCAAAATGTCTTGAATGTGGTGGAACGAGACATTTCCATCGTGGAAGTGCAGCCGACAAATGGACCAACATGGACCAAAACCTCTGAGGAATGTTTTCAGCACCTTGTTGGATCGATGCAACGTAGAATTAAGGCAGTTCTGAAGGCAAAAAGGGTCCAACCTTGCAAGACGTACCTAATAAAGCGGCCTTTGATTGGATACTGCAGTGAAAAATGAGCCACAGTGATGGAAAATGTGAATTCCAGCCACTTAAAAGTGGATTCTTCCAAGTTATAACAATGGATACCCCACTAAAAATTTGTCCAAAATGACTAGAAACATGCACAAAATCTTTCAAGATGTGTTCATTACGACTCAAAAATCGTCCAAAACAACTGGAAGCTTCTTCAAAAACTCTGAAAATTCATCCAGAATTACTCAAAATCTGTCCAATATGACTGATGGGTTGCCAAAACTGACTCAAACCGTCAAAAACGACTTGAAACATGTTCAAAGATTACCCACGATGAGTAAAACATTCCAGAATCTTTCAAAATGTGTCCAATATTACTCAGAATTGGCCCCAAATCAGCCAAAATGACAGGAAACTTGTCCAAAACCTCTCAAAATCAACTCATAACCTCTTAAAAGTTGTCCAATAGAACTCAAAAATGGTCCAACATTTCCTGAATGTGGTGGAAGTGCAGCCGACAAATGGACCAACATGGACCAAAACCTCTGAGGAATGTTTTCAGCACCTTGTTGGATCGATGCAACGTAGAATTAAGGCAGTTCCGAAGGCAAAAAGGGGTCCAACCCTGCAAGACGTACCTAATAAAGAGGCCTTTGATTGGATACTGCAGTGAAAAATGAGCCACAGTGAGGAAAAAATGTGAATTCCAGCCACTTAAAACTGGATTATTTCACGTTATAACAATGGAAACCCCCACTGAAAATGTGTCCAAAATGACTGGAAACATGCACAAAATCTTTCAAGATGTGTTCATTACGACTCAAAAATTGTCCAAAGCAACTGGAAACTTCTTCACAAACTCTCAGAATTCATCTAGAATCACTCAAAATCTGTCCAATATGACTGATAAGTTATCAAAATTGACTCAAACTCTCTAAAATGACTTGAAACATGTCCAGAAGTTGCCCACGATGAGTAAAACATTCCAGAATCTTTCAAAATGTGTCCAATATTACTTAGAATTGGCCCCAAATGAGCCAAAATGACAGGAAACTTGTCCAAAACCTCTCAAAATCAACCCATAACCTCTTAAAAGTTGTCCAATAGAACTCAAAAATGGTCCAAAATGTCTTGAATGTGGTGGAAGTGCAGCTGACAAATGGACCAACATGGACCAAAACCTCTAAAGAATGTTTTCAGCACCTTGTTGATCGATGCAACGTGGAATTAAGGCAGTTCCGAAGGCAAAAAGGGGTCCAACCCTGCAAGACGTACCTAATAAAGAGGCCTTTGATTGGATACTGCAGTGAAAAAATGAGCCACAGTGGGGAAAAATGTGAATTCCAGCCACTTCAAAGTGGATTCTTCCAGGTTCTAACAAGGGTTACTGGTCTAATTGACTGCATCTTGGGAGCTCCTTGGGTCGACTCTTGTTCCTGGAAGATCTTTGGACAGTTTACGTCTGGGAGGAACAAAGACCAAACATGCATTTTCCTGTTTATGAACCAGTGAATGTGAAGAATCCTCACCTCCTTCCCGTGTCCTCGTTTCACTGCAGCGTTCCCGCGGAGCTCCATCCTCAGCCTCAGCTGTAGGAAGAGCAAGTAGGAGGTTTGCCTTGATTTGCATCCACAGGAGAAGAAACGCTCCCCGGGGTGCTTTGTTCACGTTCCCCTCACACCTCCAGCATCCTGCAGAGAATCCATCAATGTGTCTCGCTGCGATTCTAAAGATGATTTAATCAATTCTGGGGGCTTGTCTTTGGTGCCTCTTTACATTTTTTTGTTTTCTATATTTGTCTGTAATGATGCTTTTATGCAGGAGTGAAGAATGTGGAGTCAGAGAGGCAGGAAGCAGCACAATCTGCACCACAACCTGCAAAAGAAGACTTCTCCTACTACTGCAGTCAACTTATTAAGGAATTTCCATGTTGGTATAGGAGGAAGTCTGTGTTACCTCAGAGAGACGGAAAATAGATCAAAGACAGAGCAGCAGACGGTTAAACCCACGAGGTAAATTCGAGGCTGAGAAGGACAAAAACAACCCAGTTCTGAGCAGCGCTTAAGTTCACTGGATGCAAATCGCAAGTGAATATTCAAAAGTAGCTTCAATGTTTTTCGTGCTACTTGAGAACAGTTTCTGCTGATCGAAATCCCTGAAAATGGTGCAAATCCAACCAAGCGTCGTTTTTATTGTAAATAATCGCAGTTTTGTCGCCTCCAGCAAAAGTGCATTTGACAGGGCCGCGGTGACGTCATGAAGTTGTTCCTGAGCATCACATGAAGCCAGGAGGATTTAAATGAACGTGATCGAGAACCTCACAAACTGAAGTCACGTGCAGACGCTGGAATGACGGAACACATTCAGAAATGATTTTCATTGTGAGGATTTGAGTCCAGGACATCTGGTTTCTGTTCATCTTTCTAAAAACCAGCTGTGAGCATCAATATTATGGGATGTATAAAAGTTTCAACCACAAAGTCAAAGAAATGAGCATTTATTTACCCTCTCAGCCCATTCCAGGACCTGCTGCTGAGAAGCATCACCACATCTTGATACCGTTGCCACCGCCATGTTTCATCTCATGATGCTGCCACCACTATGCTTCACGTCATGATGCTGCCACCACTATGCTTCACATCATGATGCTGCCACCACTGTGCTTCATATCATGATGCTGCCACCACCATGCTTCACGTCATGATGCTGCCACCACCATGCTTCACATCATGATGCTACCACCACCATGCTTCACATCATGATGCTACCACCACCATGTTTCACGTCATGATGCTGCCACCACTGTGCTTCATATCATGATGCTGCCACCACTGTGCTTCATATCATGATGCTGCCACCACTGTGCTTCATATCATGATGCTACCACCACCATGCTTCACATCATGATGCTACCACCACCATGTTTCACGTCATGATGTTGTCACCACCATGTTTCACATCATGATGCTGCCACCACCATGCTTCACATCATGATGCTGCCACCACTGTGCTTCATATCATGATGCTGCCACCACCATGCTTCACGTCATGATGTTGTCACCACCATGTTTCACATCATGATGCTGCCACCACCATGCTTCACATCATGATTCTGCCACCACCATGCTTCACACCATGATGCTGCCACCACCATGCTTAACGCCATTTGAGTCATGTGAATTTAAAATAAAAAGTCAGAACAAGTTTACTCCGATCATTTTTAATAATTTATTTGTTAAATGGGGACACAGAGCAAAATGCTCCATGAGGGAAGAATCCTAGCAAGAAGAAATGACATAATTATGAGATTTTAGTTAAATCAATAAAACTCAAAAACCTAAATGAAAGTGAGGTTGAGCGGGAAGGGCAGCTTACTGCAGCTTACAGATGATATCGACCCTCATTTTTCCTCACAGTGGTTCAATTTTCCCTGCAATCTAAAGTCCTGCAGCTCTTTGGAAACAGAACAACCATGAAGAAGGAGAGAGAGAACTCCGAGATGTCTTATAAGCAAATATCAAACTCAATTTGTTTAATGAAATTTGACTCAGAGTTTACTGAAACCTCTCCAAAACTTGTTGAAACCTCACAAATGAACCCAAATGCATTTATGAAGTAACTTGTACTTTTAATTTAAGCAATTTGTCACTTTGTCAAAGGCGTGTAAAAGATTATAGTTGCAAAAGAATAATTTATGACTTTGAGCTATTAAGAAAAAGATAAAACAAGCTATTGTGTGATAATTGTTAAAGTTTAAGCTTTGAATTGGACAAAATACTCATGAATGTAACATCAAGTAGAATAAAATCTGGTTTCTACAAACACAGAGGTGCAAAAAACAAAGAGCTTTATTCTGAAATGACTCTTGTATAACCGTCTGTTTCATCTAATTCTGGTTCTGCAGTGATGTGTTCTAATTTTATCCCGTCAGCCAAATTCACTGCTTCTTCTGGAAGTTTTTAAACAACACCTCAAACCTGCGTTCAGGCTGCAGCGTCTCTGCAGCTGCAGCTCATTCAGTTAAACACTCATCTGCTATCAAACTGAATATTTAATCAACCTGCCTCCTCTCTGAAGTGACGAACTGTAAATCCTTCGCTCGGAAACCAAACCTGCCCCCCTTTCATCAAACTCTGCTGGGAGTCTGAAGCATTTTTCAAACTTTTGTTCCCTTTTCTCGCCTGAAGTGTCCGAAACAACATCAAAAAGACGCCTGTCAGAGAACTGAGTGGTTCCCGCTGTGATTTAATCCTCTTGAAACATAAAGTTCTGTTTGTGCAGCTAAAGATTAAAGCTGAAGACGTACAGTCGCCTTAGAGATGATGACAGGCAGGAAGGGAGAAAATTCTCAACAGCTCACAAAATAGTTCAGGTTTAACTTATTTATTTATGGGTCATTTCATATATAAAAATCTGATCAAAGTTCCCCCCAAACCTCCTCGGAAACATCTGGTTTTTCACCTACAGTAACTTTATTAATGGTCAGAGTTTTAACTCCTTACTATGAATATTTCCCTTGAAGTCCACAGAGGTGGGTCCACTTTTATCACTTTTTAATGACCCTCAGAACTTCATCAGTACAGCAGACAGACACATGATGACATTTTAGGAGGAAAAACACATTTGAGTTCTGGTGAAAACTGAAACCAGATCAGTTTTACAACCATCCAGGTGTCACAGTCTAAACTCTACATCTGGTTTCTGTTCATTTTCTCTATAACCAACTTTGAGCATCAGTATTATGGGATGTCTCAAGTTTCAACAGCAAAGTCAAAGAAACAAGCATTTTGTATTTTATTTTACCCTCTACCTTTACAAACCGTCCAGGACCTGCTGCTGAGAAGCATCACCACATCATGATGTTTCCTCCACCGTGCTTCACATCATGATGCTGCCACCACCATGCTTCACATCATGATGCTGCCACCACCATGTTTCACATCATGATGCTGCCACCACCATGCTTCACATCATGATGCTGCCACCACCATGTTTCACATCATGATGCTGCCACCACCGTGCTTCACATCATGATGCTGCCACCACCGTGCTTCACATCATGATGCTGCCACCACAGTGCTTCACATCATGATGCTGCCACCACCGTGCTTCACATCATGATGCTGCCACCACCATGTTTCACATCATGATGCTGCCACCACCATGTTTCACATCATGATGCTGCCACCACCATGCTTCACATCATGATGCTGCCACCACCATGTTTCACATCATGATGCTGCCACCAACATGCTTCGCAGTGGGGACGGTGTGTTTGTGATGATGTTCAGAATGTGGTGTCCTCCAAACATAGCATCTAGTCTGATGGTCAAAAAGCTCCATTTTGGTCTCATCAGACCAAACAATCTTCTTCCAGTTGACTTCAGAGTCTCCCGCATGACCTTTTATAATCACCTGTAAGCATGAATATCATGGTGTCAGTCGGTTCCCTGGATTTGTTTTCTGATGATTCACCAGAGAAAACCTTAAACCTGATTCACCTGCTGCTGTAGAGGAGCTTTTTCCTCCATCCATCCCCTCTGCTGCTCCTCCTCCCCAGCTTCGAGCTCCTGTCCTCGGGTTGAACCTCCGTCGCCTCTGGTGGTGTTTCTGGATGAACTCTTGCCTTCTTGTCTTAACAACCCAGCAGAGTTAACTTTGTCTGAAATGGCAGAGAAATGTACATACAGCAGCTCTTTGTTTTTTTTACTTTCCTTAACTATATTTGGCTCTTCTCCTGTGGCCAGCATCAAGCTGCTGTTTCTACCCTGGAGAATTTCACATCTCTGCCTTGAATTAACCTAAAAACACTGTTTCTGTTTCTTGACAGACGGCAAATAAACACTGAACCAGAGCCTTTATGTTGTGCTGCAGAAGTAAATAACATTTACAACTAAGATTAACAAACTTTGACCCTCACTTTGTGTCTTTGCACAAGTATTTTTTACTGTGTAAAACATTATAATACCAGTTTTTAGTGATTATCTATGCTTTAAATGGCCTTTAACAAACACTACTTTCTAAAAACCCAACAGATGAGCTGCAGAGTGAATGATGGAGTCGTGGGGTTATTCAGAGAAGAACAAACATCTTAAAGCTGTTAGATTTTAGCAGTTACAGACAGAGAATATGACTTCAGACGAAGGTGATGCTAAAGTTTTTCCATGCACACGAAATAATCAGTGGTTAACTTTGCTGGTTTCCATGTTTTCTACCAGGAGTTAAAGTGGACTTTAAAAATATAGAAAACTATCTTGAACAACATGCTTCAAAATGCTTCATAATTCTGCTATATTTCTGGAGAAGCCTTCAAAATATACACGTGTTGATTTGCTTCTCATGTTTATGTCGAGCTCATCAATAGGATTAATGATTTCATTATGTCTCACAAGAATACTAAAGCCCCAAACAGCCGTAGGAATACTTCCAGTGTGAAGAAATGTCCAAATTAATCGCCTGAGAATGTACAAGATCACATGTTGGTCGGATCACAACTGATAATGCTCAGATTCATTGATTTTAATGGAATTTAACTGCGAAATACTCGATGCTTGTGTGTTTCATTTCAACCTAATGACAGTCTGGACACGAAAATCAATCTGTGTTTGACCGTTAGTGATGCACCAGTAACAGCTGGGTAATGTATGGCGGTTATTAGTCATGGGTGAGGAGGACGACACACACTCAGACACACACTCAGACACACACCGACTTGTAAAAAGACCTATAAATAGTCCGTCCTGTAACGGAGCGGATGAGAGAACGAGTTATTAATATTCAGGGTCTCGCTGTAATTTCCCTTTTAATCAGAAGAAGGAATCTGCTGCTGAATCTGAATCTCCACTGACCTCCAACACACGCACACACACACACACACATAGACAAACACAATTGTACATATAGGGTTTTTATGTCTCTAATAAAGACAGAAGCTACACAAGAGCAATTAAATCTCTATTAAACTCTAAATCAGGGTAAAGCGAACGTTGTTGTCCAAATCAGGAACGTCTTGAGGTAATCTGTTTACATCTGACGTGTTTAAAGACAAAAACAAGCCAGTTATGACAATATTTCACACAAACGTCGTAAAGGATCAAAAGATGTGACGACAGATTACATCCAGAAGGTCTAAAGGTGAAGTCTGGGCTGACACGGATGTAAAATACAACAACCGTCCATCCGATCTGTGCTGTGCTGTGTGCAAATATCATTACTTCACAGATATGTTGGGTTATTTGTCACTCTTTAGTTATGTTAAAGTGTTTTATTTGTATTTTAACACGTTTTCTGCTGCCGGATTTGGATTAGCTTGTGGTTTTGTTCTGTTTTTTACTCCAGAACCTCAGCAGGACAACATCTCAAACCCTCGTCTTCTCCTCTCTTACATAAGAGCACCACAGCAGCCTGTAATATCCGCCGTCCTCCACACTGAAGAACACACAAAGAACACAAAGTGCATTATCTGCAGATGCTCAGTGCGGCTTGTTACTATGGTTTCAGAAAAAATCATCAGCACAAAAGCAGAGTAAATGACACATTATTCATTCCCACACCAGGACTCAGCCTCTGGGACGGATTTCCATAAGTTAGACTTCAAAGCACGAACTGACTGCAGCTGAAAACGCTCGCTGTCCACAGCAGAGTGTGTCGGCTGTCGTGTTGCTGTCGTGGTCATTTTCACTGAGTCTCGTTGTGTGTCTCTGTGTTTTGTGTGTCTTTGTGTCTCTGTGTGTCTTTATGTTTGTTTTGTGTTTCTTTGTGTCTCTTTGTGTGTCTTTTTATGGTTGTTTTGTGTCTGTAACTGTGTTTTTTGTGGTTGTGTTGTGTCTTTTTGTGTGTTTTTTATGTTTTTTTTGTCCCTTGGTGCATTTTTTGCAGTTGTTTTGAGTCTTCTTGTGGTTGTTTTGTGTCTTTTTCTTTCTCTTTGTGCATCCCTGTGCTTGTTTTGTGTCTCCTTGTAGTTGTTTTGTGTGTCTTTGTGGGGGGGTTTTGTGTCTGTTTGTCTCTCTGTGTGTCTTTGTGGTTCTTTTAGGTCTCTTTGTGTGTCTCTTTGTGGTTGTTTTGTGTCTCTGTGGATGTTTCGTGTCTCTTTGTGTCTCTTTGGTTGTTTTGTGGCTCTTTGTGTCTATTTGTGTGTCTTTGTGGTTGTTTTGTGTCTCTTTGTATCTCTTTGTGTGTCTTTTTATGGTTGTTTTGTGTCTGTAACTGTGTTTTTTGTGGTATTGTTGTGTCTTTTTGTGTGTTTTTTATGTTTTTTTTGTCCCTTGGTGCATTTTTTGCAGTTCTTTTGAGTCTTCTTGTGGTTGTTTTGTGTCTTTTTCTTTCTCTTTGTGTGTCCCTGTGCTTGTTTTGTGTCTCCTTGTAGTTGTTTTGTGTCTCTTTGTGTTTTTTTTGTGTCTGTTTGTCTCTGTGTGTGTCTTTTGTGGTTCTTTTAGGTCTCTTTGTGTGTCTCTGTGTGGTTGTTCTATGTCTCTCTGTGTGTTTTTGTGGTTGTTTTGTGTCTCTGTGGATGTTTCGTGTCTCTTTGTGTCTCTTTGTGTCTCTTTGTGTGTCCCTGTGGTTGTTTTGTGGCTCTTTGTGTGTCTTTGTGGTTGTTTTGTGTCTTTGTATTTGTCCATTTTGTGTCTTTTTCTCCTTTATGGTTGTTTTGTGTCTTTTTGTTGGGATTTTGCATCTCTTCCTGCATATTTTGTGTCTTGTTGTGGTTGTTTTGTCTCATTTTGTGGTTGTTTTGTCTCTTTCTGTTTGATTTTGTTCTTCTCTTGTTGTGCTTTTGTGTCTCCTTGTGCTGATTTTGTGTCTTTCTGTGGTGGTTTTGTGTGTCTTTGTGCTGATTTTTGTGTCTTTCTGGAGGTTTTGTGTTCCTTCTGTCGTCCTACTGCTCCTTTTCACAGACTTGTCGGTGTTTAACTGCGTCTCCTCTGATGATTCTTTGCTCCGTGACCATCGGACCATGAAAACACTCCATTCTGACTCCACAGCCTTTAGAGCTGCAGCTCACTGAGTTATTCTCAGCTCGGAGTGTGTTACAACATCTTTAGAGCGTGTAGAAGTTACCAGGGACGTTTGGAATCGTATGGAAGCTGCATTTTTCTTAAAGGATATGAATAATTTTAGACCTGACATTTTGAGCTTAAATGTCACAGGGGAGGAGACAAGAAGCTTGTTAGAGCTGTTCGATTCCTGCGGTGGAAAATACAGGCTTTAAATAGCAAAAGTCAAACTGTGACGTGAGTAAAAACGTTTATATGTTAATAATTTCCACATCAAAAATACGTTTTGGGAACAATTAATTGTATTTCTACTGTAATTAAATCAGCAAAAAAAAACCCAGATATTTGCGGTTATTTGTAAAAACTAAATAAATATTTTTTTAAAAAGTATATTAATGATTGAAAAATACTTAAACTGTAAAAAAAATCTTTTGGAATGTCTCGCCATCATTTCCTGTTTTTGTTAAAATACAGATATTAACTCAAAAAACCACAGAGAACACAAGAATGTAAATGTTGACTGTTAAAAAAAAAAAAACACACATAAACAACCTAAAACTGTAAATAGCGTCCACATCAACAACCGAACCAGATTCTGCACGGCCAACTAAAGGAAGGAAGGCGCAGCCAAGGAGGGCAGAAGAAGCGGTACAAAGACAATATGAAGAGCCACCGCAGAAAGTGCCGCCTGGGAGGAGGGTGCTCTCAAGAGAGACATGTGGAGCGGGACGGTCCACGAGGGAACCACACTGCTAGGAAAGGACCTCCACCAGAAGCGAAAAAGCAGCAGAGGAAGGAGAGCTCCGCCCCCAGAACGGCTCCCCAAACCCAAACCACGACCACCAGAAGAAAAACGCACATATGTCACCGCTGCAATAGAGACCGTGGATCGAGGATCGGGGCCTCAACCGCCACCTGACGACCCACAAGTGACCAGATCCACCGACAGGAGGACAGTCATACTGGCTTCGAGTGATCGCTGATTATGATGATTAATTATAGCAAAATACTATAAAAAATGTAAAGATAAGTAATGCAAGTAAACATATTTAGTTAAAATGACTACATAACATCACTGCACTGCAAAAACTCAACATCTTACCAAGTTTAATCGTCCTTTTTTTAGTCAAAATGTCTCAACCCATTTGATTTAAGATAAATTTAAGTAACATTTCAGCAAGACGAAAGGAACTTGTTTTAAGACAAATTTTCACTTGTTCTATTGGCAGATTTTTTCACTTATTTCGAGGTAAAAGTGCCCTGAAATAAGTTTTTTCTTCTTGTTTTGGGAGGGGCATTTTTTACAGTGTGACACAGGATATTTCCATTTTTTCCCAACTTGTTTATGTCATTTCCTGTCAGAAGAATCCTGCTGGTCAAATAAAAACTCACTATAAATCTAAATTTGGTCATCCATCCATCATCCATCATCTATACACCGCTTAATCCTCTGTAGGGTCGTAGGGGGGCTGGAGTCTATCCCAGCCGACTCGGTTGAAGGCAGAGGACACCCTGGACAGGTCTCCAGTCTATCACAGGGCCACATAGAGACAGACAACCAAGCACACTCTCATTCACACCTACAGACAATTTAGAATAATCAGTTAACCTCAGCATGTCTTTGGACTGTGGGAGGAACCCGGTGAGAACCCACGCTGCACAGGGAGAAACTCCACACAGAAAGATCCCAGGCGTCATAACCGGGACGCGAACCGGGGATCTTCTAGCTGTGAGGCGACGCTGCTAACCACTGAGCCACCATGCAGCCCTAAATTTGGTCATTCAAGCTCTTAATTGTGAATTCCACAGGGAATAAACCCGTCCTGTGTTCATTCTTCCAGAGTTTATCAGGACTTGTGAGGAAACAGACGACTAATTATGGCCTAATGATTCTCCCTGTCTCTGTTTAACGTTCATTTCACGGAAGAATCACTCATTTCTGATTCACATGTCATCCAGTTGCTTCTAATCTCCTGGTTTTATTCTCATTTAATTGTCCTGTGAACGCCATTACACTCATCACCTTCTACATTCATGACTTCTGCACATGTGCATCGCCTCCAGATGAAAGCCGAGCCCTAATAAGGAACCTGTTAATTAAAACAACATCCATCCCTGAGTGCGCGTGAGGAATATCTCCCCTTCGACTCTTTAGAAGATTAAATGCAGAAGTGAAAGCGACGTTTGGATCTCCACAGCACGTTTAAAGCCTCTAATTATTGGAGGCGAACGGCGCCGCGGCTCCAGTGAGCGTCTTCGTATTTATCTTCAAAGTAAATAAAAGTGGAAGAGCTGTTTGAAACAAATAAACAGAGACGGAAATCAGAATCCGTGTTCAGAACTCAGCCTTTGGGACGAATTTATGGAAGTTAGACTTTAAATGTTTCCACTTGCAGTTCATGTTTCACTGTCCACTTAAAGCATGTGTCGGTCTTGGTGCTGATTCTGTGTTTCACTTTGAGTGTGTTGTCTTGTTTTGTCTCTTTGTGTCTCCTTATAGTTGTTCTGAGTCTCTTTTGTTGTCTTTGTGCTCATTTTCTGCCTCTTTGTGGTTGTTTTGTGTCTCTTTGTGGTTGTTTTGTGTCTCTTTGTGGTTGTTTTGTGTCTCTTTGTGGTTGTTTTGTGTCTCAGTGGTTGAACTGTCTTACTGTGGTTGTTTTGTGTCTGTTTTTTGTTCCTTTAAGTCTCTTTGTGTCTTCCAACAGCTGTTATGAGTCTTGTTTTTGTCTTTGTGGTTATTTTCTACCTTTTTGTGATAGCTTTGTGCCTCTTTGTGGTTGTTTTGTGTCTCTTTGTGGTTGTTTTGTGTCTCTTTGTGGTTGTTTTGTGTCTCTTTGTGGTTGTTTTGTGTCTCTTGTGGACATTTTCTGTCTTTCAGTGGCTGAATTGTCTTACTATGGTTGTTTTGTGTCTGTTTTTTGTTCCTTTAAGTCTCTTTGTGTGTCTTCTTACAGCTGTTATGAGTCTTGTTTTTTGTCATCGTGGTAATTTTCTACCTTTTTGTGACGGTTTTCTGTCATGATCCCTGCTCCTGCCCCTTTTTGTCTCTGTCTTTAGTCTAGCTTTCTTTCATTCTCCCTCTTCTTCTCTCTCACTCTCACACCTGTCTGATTGCCCTCACTCACTCTCTCCCTCACATTCACCTCAGCTCTGCCTGCAGCTTGATTGCTGACTTGAATCAGCTGCAGGCAGAGGCTCACCTGGATTCACTAATCACCAGCTACCATAGAAGCTCGGTCCTTTCAGTCACACTTTGCCAGACCATAGAACTATTCTTCCTCGGTTCACTGTCTGTCCCCGCTCTGTCTTCTGCCTGCTGTACCTCCTGCCTTTGCGTCTGTCACCAGTTAAGGTTTTGATTTGTTTTAGACTGCAGCCTGTAGTTTTGTTGATTTTTCTGTTTGGAGTCTTTTGTTCATTTGTCACATTTAATGTTTGGCATAGTTTGTTTTCTGCATTGTCAGTTTGTTGAGTATTTTTGAGTTTTGTAGTTTGTAGTGTTTTGTCTTAGTTCCATTTTGTGGTGTTCTTTGATTTCTCCCTTCGTGGCCAGTTTTGAGTTTAGTTGTTTTTTGTTGTTCGTTAGCTTTGTGTTTTTACTGATTTCAGTTTACTTCTCCTGTGTTTAGTTCTTCGTTCAGTTTTGCTTTCAGTTAAGTCTGGTTCGAGTTTTCCTGTTTAGTATTCTGGTTGTTGCTTGTAAATTAAGTTCTCCTTACATTCCCCTTTCATGTTAGTTTTGAGTTTTGTCAGGTTTTGTAGTTTTGTATGTTTTTGTATGGGGTTTGTTTTAGTTGTCACCAGGGTTAATCTTTGTTCTAGTTTGTTCTGGGTTCGCTATTAAAGCAATCTTAAGGTAAACGTTCTGCTCGTCTGCAAGTTCTGTGTCTGCGCCTGGGTTCTCTGCTCCCCCTCCTCCCCCTCGTAACAGTTTTCTGCATCTTTGTGGTTGTTTTGTGTCTCTTTGTGTTTGTTTTGTGTGTCTTTGAGGTGATTTTCTGCCTCTTTGTGGCTGTTTTGTGTCTCTTTGTGTTTGTTTTGTGTGTCTTTGAGGTGATTTTCTGCCTCTTTGTGGTTGTTTTGTGTCTCTTTGTAGTCATTTTCTGCCTCTTTGTGGTTGTTTTGTGTCTCTTTGTAGTCATTTTCTGCCTCTTTGTGGCTGTTTTGTGTCTCTTTGTAGTCATTTTCTGCCTCTTTGTGGCTGTTTTGTGTCTCTTTGTGGTTGTTTTGTGTCTTTTTCTGGTTCCTTTTGTGTCTTTTTGTGGTTGTTCCAAGTTTCTTTTTGTCTAAACAGATATCTGTTGTGTCTCCTTTGTTGTCTTTGTGGTCACTTTCTGTGTCTCAGTGGTTTATTTGGTGTCTTCCTGGTTGTTTTGTGTATCTTTTTTGTACATTTTGTACTTTTTGGTCATCATTTTGTTTGTTTTGTGGTTGTATTGTCTTGTTTTGTCTCTTCGTGTCTTCTTATAGTTGTTCTGTGTCTCTTTTTTTTTGTCTTTGTGGTCATTTTCTGCCTCTTTGTGGTTGCTTTATGTCTCCTTGCGTGTCTGTTTCTTTTGTATCCTCCTGTTGGGATTTTGTGTCTCTTTGTGGTTGTTTTGTGACACTTTTTGTGGTTGTTCCAAGTCTCTTTGTGTCTAAACGGATATCTTTTGTGCCTCCTTTGTTGTCTTTGTGGTCATTTTGTGTCTTGTGGTTGTTCTGTGTCTCTTTGTGGTTGTTTTGTGGGTCTTTTTTGTTCATTTTGTACCTTTTGGTCATCATTTAGTTTGTTTTTGTGGTTGTCTTGTCCCCCTGTGTCTTCTTATAGTTCTGTGTCTCTTTTGTTGTCTTTGTGCTCATTTTGTGTCTTGTGGTCATTGTCTATCTCATTGTGGTTGTTTTGTGTCTGTTCTTTGTTCCTTTAAGTCTCTTTTGTGTCTCCTTGTAGTTGTTCTGTGTCTCTTTTATTGTCTTTGTGGTCGTTTTGTGTCTTGTTATAGCTGTTTTGTATCTCTTGATGTCACTAATGCAGACGAGATCAATGAAAACAAATCATTGAAGCGTGCATGTTGGAATGTAAATGGATTTATGGGATCTCAAGAAGAAATCAACACTGACAGGTTTTTGTTTTACCACAGAAGATAAATCCTCAACGGTTGAAATGTTTTCGAAGATGCAAATCAGAGAAAAACAGCTCGGATCCACCGAGACACTGAAGCAGATTAGATTCCAGTGATGGAGGATGGAGGATGGCTGCAGGTGGACAGCAGTCTGATTTTAAAAGTCCACTCTGAGTCTGTTTGGTCGGATCTATAGATACGAATCATGAGTATTCAGTAAATTAATCCATGACTGCAGCTGTTTATCTTCAGTCTGTGTATCAACAGAAATTCGGCATGTCGCTTCAATAAAAAAACACATTTTCACCCTCCGATCTTCGTCTTTATGACTCATGCAGCGTGAGCCGCAGATGACTATAATCAATTCAAACATCACCCAGTCCATCCAATATTTATTGAGATATTTCAGCGTCAATCGAAGCAGCTGTTCAATTATTAATATTTCCTTTCCTTTAGTCACAGAGCTGCGAAAGCCACTTGTGTTCTGAGATGAAGCTGATGTTATTCTGTGAACAGAGACTTTAAGGTCGCACAAAGGTGGAAACGTGTTTGTAACAGCAGGACAGATAAAACACAAAGAAAAGAAATACAATTACATAATAAACACCAAAATCAATAGCAGCATTTATGAATTATCATCATGACTTAGTATTTAGCAGATTATTTTAGAACACTGCTGACAGCCAAGGACACAAACTATTGATCGGAAAATCTTTTAACTGAAAGTGTGTTGTAGTTGAAGATTTATCATAAATTATCATTTGAAATACAGCAAAAAAAAAGAAGCAAATGTTATTTTCTCCTCTCTTTTCTCAATGTGCTAAAGAATAACATTTGGAATACTTAAAAACACTAGATATTTGTGATAATTTGTACTGTAACTGACTAAAGTGTCATGATGCTAATTGTATTACTTAGAAGATATCTGGAGAATTTAGAAGATATTTTGAGACTTTAAAAGACATCTTGAGAACTTAGAAAATATACGGACAACTAAGGAGATGTCTGGAGAACTTAGACAATATCTTTAGATCTAAGAATTTAGAAGATGTCTGGAGAACATAGATGATATCTTGATCATTTAGATTTATCTGGAGAATTTAGAAGATATCTGGAGAGTCTAGAAGGTATCTGGAGAATTTAGTAGATATCTGGAGAACTTAAAAGATATATTGAGAACTTGGAAGATATCTGGAGAACTAAGAAGATATCCTGAGAACTAAAAAGATATCGGGAGAGCTAAAAATATATATGGAGGACTAAGAAGATATCGGGAGAATGAAAAAGATGTCTGGAGAAATAAGAAGATGTCTGGAGAGCCAAGAATGTATCTGGTGAGTTTCGTAGATATCTGGAGAACTTAAAAGATAAATTGAGAGCTTAGAAGATATCTGGAGAGTCAATAAGATATCTGGAGAACTGAGAAGATATCTGGAGAATTTAGAAGATATCTGGAGAACTGAGAAGATATCTGGAGAACTGAGAAGATATCTTGAGAACTACAAAGATATCGGGAGAGCTAAAAAGATATCAGGAGAGCTAAAAATATATATAGAGGACTAAGAAGATATCGGGAGAATGACAAAGATGTCTGGAGAAATAAGAAGATGTCTGGAGAGTCAAGAATGTATCTGGTGAGTTTCGTAGATATCTGGAGAACTTAAAAGATAAATTGAGAGCTTAGAAGATATCTAGAGAATTTAGAAGATATCTGGAGAGTCAATAAGATATCTGGAGAATTTAGTAAATATCTGGAGAACTTAGAAGATATCTGGAGAATTTAGAACATATCTGGAGAACTGAGAAGATATCTGGAGAACTTAGCAGATATCTGGAGAGCGAAGAAGATATCTGGAGAACTTAAAAGATAAACTGAGAGCTTAGAAGATATCTGGAGAACTTAGAAGATATCTGGAGAATGTACAAGATATCTGGAGAACTGAGAAGATATCTGGAGAACTGAGAAGATATCTGGAGAACTTAAAAGATAAACTGAGAGCTTAGAAGATATCTGGAGAATTTAAAAGATATCTTGAGAACTTAGAAGATATCTGGAGAATGTACAAGATATCTGGAGAACTTAAAAGATAAACTGAGAGCTTAGAAGATATCTGGAGAATTTAGAAGATATCTTGAGAACTTACAAGATATCTGGAGAACATACAAGAGATCTGGAGAACTGAGAAGATATCTGGAGAACTTAAAAGATAAACTGAGAGCTAAGAAGATATCTGGAGAACTGAGAAGATATCTGGAGAACTTAAAAGATAAACTGAGAGCTTAGAAGATATCTGGAGAACTTAGAATATATCGTGAGAACTTAGAAGATATCTGGAGAACATACAAGATATCTGGAGAACTGAGAAGATATCTGGAAAAGTTCAAAGATATCTAGAAAACTTAGAAGACGTCTGGAGAACTATGGGGCATTTGTTTTTCTGGCAAATGTCCACACAGCGACACAAATATGACAAAGATATCTAAAACTGGAATTCTGCTTCATCAAACTGTAATTACAGATAAGCTGAGATACGCAGATGTCATGTCAGAAACATCTGTAATATTGCAGCTATTTACCTCCATGTCAGAGCAGCCTGAGGACCTCTAAGGGAACTTAACCACAAGTGTCAGATGGAAGAAGCTTTGGTTCTCCACGAACTCCTGCTGATGAGCTCTTCCTGTTTCATTTTTAATCTGGTAAGTAACATGGGAAACTGAATTACTCAGTCTGACAAATGTTCATCGTGCAGAGTGGAGAACATCTACAATAGATTAGCTCATCAAGTATCTTCCCACCTTCCTTCCTGAAAAGTCCCTCAGCACATACAATAAATAACTGAAGCTGGACGCTGCATTGATGCTGATTTATTTATCACAGATCGCTGCATGTAGCTTCTTCAGAAATGTCCAGGAAGAAGTGAAAAGCATGGAGTGCAGCACCAGGGTCGTGGGCGTTCATGTGTGAGACGGTGTGACTGAGCCGATGGGGGCGTTTGCCTGTTTTTGTGGTTTTCCAGTAGCATCGAATTCACACCAACAGGCTCCATCCTCGGTCAGTCCAACGTAGGAGGAAGAGTCGGCCTCGCTGCCATTCAATTCAGATCCAGAATAGACCAGCGGAGGGTCTCCCTGAAGGCGTTCCGTATTAATCATCCTCGTCCACGTTTCCTGCCGAAGAACAAACGGGAGAAAAGCCTCGGCGGTGACTAACAGCAGCAGCAAAATCCATCCCAGAACATTTGAGCTTTGATCTTCACCACTGACGTCCACTTTAATAGATAAAAAAAGCTACAGATGTGTTATGGTGAGGATGCAGATTAAAGCTGTTCAATCTTAGAGCCTACAGGACTGAAGATTAATTTGAATTAGAGCTCATATTGAATGTAAACAGTTTAAAATTAGCTTGAGATGGAGAAAATTAAGATCTCCCTCTTTCTTCCTCTTTCCTTCTCCCTTTCTCTCTCCCCCACTCAGCCCTGCCTTCCCTCACCTTCATTCCAGACAGCTGCGAACAACCACTCACCTGCCAGTAATCACCACCTTCTATAAAAGCCCGGTTCTTCCACTAAACCTCTGCCAGACCATAAAACTATTCTTCCACCGGTTCACAGTCTGTCTTCTGTCTGTCATTTACCTGCCTTCCCTGAGCTTCATCTACTTGTATTCTGGTTCCTGTTATTTTCAGTTAAGTTTTTGTATTCTGTGTAATGCTGTTTCTGTGGCCTCCTTATTTCTGTCATGGGTGTTTTGAGTTTAGTATGTTTGCGTGTTTTGTGTTAGTTGTTTTTGTGTGGTGTTCTTAATTTTGCCTCTGAGGTTTGTTTAGAGTTTTATTTGATTTTGGTTGTTGGTTAGTTGTTGTATTTGTCCTGCTTTCCCCGGAGTTCAGTTCTTATTCTATATTGCCTTCAGTTTTTACTGGTTTCTATGTTTAGTTATTCTAGTCGTATTATGTAGGTTAAGTTCTTCTTTGATTCCTCTTTTGTTGTTTGGTTTGTGTTTTTGTAAGGTTTTGTTGTTTTTGTATGTTTCTTAGGAAGCTTTGTTTTGGTTTAAGTCTGTACTGCATGTTGGTTTCATTTTCTTGTTAAATTAAATCCTTAGTTTACAATTAGTAAGTCTGTCTGTCCTCTGTGCCTGCACCTGGGTTCTCTGACCCCCCCCAACCTCGTAACGCAATGCGAATGAAAGGCACACAAAACAACCAGAAAGAGACACAAAATGACCACAAAAATATTAAAAAAACAGCTCGAAAGAGACACAAAACAGCCTTGAGATACAAAAAATGATCACAAAGACACACAAAACAACCACAAAGAGAAGAGAAACGACCACAACATGATTGGAAAGAGACGCAAAATGATCACAAAGGCAGAAAAAATGACCACAAAACGACTAGAAAGAGACAAGAAATTCAATTCAGTTTTATTCATATAGCGCATATTTACAACATAAGTCGTCACATGACCAGAAAGAGACACAAATAGATCACAAAACAAGCGCAGAGAGAGACACACTAAAAAGACACGGAACAAACACAAAGAGACACAAAACAACTAGAAAGAGACACAAAACGGCCACAAAGACACACAGATTGATCACAAAGACAGAAAAACAACTGCATAGAGACACAAAACAACCACAGAGACATAAAACCATCAGAAAGACACACAAAAAACCACAAAGAGACACAAAACAAACAAAAAGACACACAAAACAACCACATTACTGGATTACTGAGGTCTCTAACTGTACTTCGACCGGTCAGAACGATGCCAAAGACATCTGGAACAAAACCTCTGCCTGCTGAAACCCGTCTTCTCCGACCCTCCACCTCTTCATCATTTTGTGTGATGAACAACTTTGTGGTAACAAGCTGCAGAAGAAAAGCACACACAGACACACAACGGACAGAGTTTAATGAAGGAGCAAATGGCAGCGCTTGTAGCCGCTAACAGCAAAAATAAAATCCAGTAAATACTGGAACGAATAATAAAATAATTGAGCAAACATTTGGCTGACTGAGGCTTTTTTTTTTTTGGGAAAAACAATCAATGCAGCAAAGAAACAGGGATTTATGATGAATTATACACAACCGATATCATTACAGGAGCATTTAGTGTGCAAACAACACATATCCATCAACAAAAATAAGCTTAATTCTATAAAATGCTGTGTTAATACAACCTAATACAGAATAATCTGCTCTGTAGGGACAGAAAAACACATACATTATTAACTAAAGTGATAAAAACTGATAAAATAACTCGGCTTTCTGCACATTTTCATCTGTAGCTGTTTGTCTGTTCACTTAAATTGCTGGAAAATGATTGCAGCCCTCTGCTGTTATGTCAGAACTAAACCTTTTTCCATGTTCTATTGTTTTTAAAGGATGTTCTTTAGAATATCTTGTTACAGCACAGCCTGGAGAAACCATCTGAGCATGTGATGAATAAAAACTCCTAAATCTGGAGTTTTTAGTCGTTAACGAACGCTGCCGGTTTGACAAATTCAAATCAGTTGCAGCTTTTTGTGAGTGAAAAAAATGTTTAAAATGAGTTAAAAGTTCTTATGGGGAAGTCTTTCGGATAAATTTATGAGATATTCTTCTACATATGCACATGTGTGAAGGTCCAGACGGTGTTGTTGTGCCTCCAGCTCCCCCCCACCACTTATTTAATAGGTTGCACATTGAAACTGCTGCTGCTGCTGCACACACACTAGTGGCTTAATCCAAACTGAGGTCCATCTGTCTGCTCGCAGTAACACACTATGTACAGTGCATCTGAGTGTGTGTGTTGTGTTGTGTTGTTTGATAAATGCAGTTTTTGTGGACATGCATGTGTTTGCTGTATAAAGTGTGTGTGGGCGGTTCGACTGCTGCTGAGAGGAGCTACAGAGCTGCTCTACCTGCCTACACACACATTTGTGTCGACATATATAACACAGCCAAACACACGCATGTATTTACTTATGTAACATGAGGGCTTGACGTGTAGCAGCTGGATCACTTTCTAAGAAGAAGAAGCTCTTCAATGCTGTAACGATGTAACGCGCAATATTTCACTGTCATGTGTGATTTTACTTATTACTTCAGTGCAACTGTCAGCATGAGTTTTACTGGTCTATTGTAGTCTGATGTTAGCTCACTTGTTGTATTTTCAGTATAGTATCATTGTAATACAAAAGGCACAAAACTACAACAGAGACATAAAAAGACTAAATAATATTCAAAATGACCTGAAAGAGACACAAAATGATTAGAAAGAGACACAAAACATTCAAAAAGAGACACAAAATGATTAGAAAGACACATAAAACAACCAAAAAGAGACACAAAACAAACACAGACACAAAAAATGACTTTATAAATAATTCAAAATGACCTGAAAGAGACACAAAACAACCAAAAAGAGACGCATACCATCCACAAAATGGCACAAAACTACCAGAGACTAAATGATTAAAAAAACATTCAAAATGACCTAAAAGAGATGCCAAATAACCACAAAACAACACAAAACCACCAGACACACACATAAAACAACCAAAAAGAGATGCAAAACAACCACAAAACAAACACAGACACAAAAAATGACTTTATAAATCATTCAAAATGACCTGAAAGAGACACAAAACAACCAAAAAGAGACGCATAACATCCACAAAATGGCACAAAACTACCACAGAGACAGAAAATGACTAAAAAAACATTCAAAATGACCTGAAAGGGATGCCAAATAACTACAAAACAACCACAAAACTACCACAGAGGGAAAAATAATGACTAAAGATACATTCAAAATGACTAGACAGAGACAGAAAACGACCAAAAAGAGATGCAAAATAACCACAAAACGACAAAACGACCAGAAAAAGGTGCAAAATTATTAGAAAGAGACACAAAACTATCACACAGACAAAAAACGACTAAAAAGACCTGAAAGAGAGAGAAAATGATTAGAAGGAGACACAAAACCACCTGAAAGAGGCACAGAATGATCAGAAAGACACACAAAACAGCCACAGAGAAACACAAAACTACCAGGAAGAGACTCAAAACGATCACAGATCTTATCTTTAATTATCTCTTGCTGTCCTGCTTCTTAACAGCAGCACTTCCTGGTTCTGGCGGTCATGTGACAACCACAACCAATCAGGATAATGAAATGTTTAGACTAACTGTAACTGCAATTATCCTAAAGAGACAAACATAAGCACTTGTGAATATATAAAGTACAATGCAATGTAGAAATGTTTCTGTAAATGTTCCAGATACATTTTTTATTAAATTAACTGCATGATTTATCACCCAAACATGAATTATGAACTCGTGCTTCTCACATATATACACAAACATATTATACACATGCACACACACACTCCTTATCCTCACAGTCTCTCTCTGACAGATCGTCTTCATCGTGCAAACACTCAGTCTGAATGCACACACTCCGACAGACACTCAGAGATAATAGATGAGTAAAAGTGCTGCAGCCCACTCAGGCTTCGTGTCCGTCGCCGTCTCTTCCTCTTCCTCACCCTTTCACCCAAACCCTTCGCTCCGTATTTACATTTCGACTCCGTTTCTCTCTTCTTTAAACAGACGCTTGTTATCGCTGCTCCTCTTCTCTCACAGATACACAAACCTGCATCTAATGTTTGTGCTTCAGATCGTAACATTCATGATGTTTACTCCTGCAGAGTTGCAGTCTTAATATGAACATGATTTCTGCCTTGGCTGCCTTGAAATCTTGAGCTGGATGATCTAAAAAACACTGTATTTGAGTTCCTGAGAATAACTAGTCCAGGTGACAAATGTAAAGCTGCTTTGATGTCATACTTTAGCTTAATTTTTTTTTTATTAGCAACAACAACGAGACACTTCAGGTTGTACAAACCTAAATTCTGAGACGTGACAACAGAAAAAATTAGTCAAACAAACTTCTGCTGATATTTTGTTGCTGTAAAAAAAACACACACACACAAAATGCTTTGGACTGAGCATCCCATTAAACTAATTTAGTTGTGCTAATAGAATATGAAAGTGAACTAAACCTACCATCCAAAAACAGAAGAAAAAAGAAATAAAATAGGTTCAAAAACTGTTAATAAAAAAATAATATAAAAATACCTGCAAATATGTGTAAAATAATAATTTTAAAATATTTTTAAATACTGTAAAACTGTGTAATTTCACTGTCTCACATTGTGAAATAACTAATTACTGTAAATTAAATAAATAAACAGATTTTTGATGCTATTAAATCAACCAAGCTACTTCCTCAGGTAGCTGAAATATTCCGATCACCTTCGTCCAGACAACTTGCGTTTCTATTTTCCAAGAGTATCACGTAAAATTTCCTCTCCAGCATCAAAGGGCATTCAGAATGCATCCTGATTAAATTCAGGTTGACTTGAGCTCCTCCTCTGCATGTTACCGCTGGTCAGAGGTCATTAGCCGCTACAGAAGTCTCTGTCATGGTGGCCGCCGCTAGCTAAACAACAGCAACGCTCTCGAAACCACAAACACAAAACCGCTCGTTTAAATATTTCCGGAAAAGGGAATTTTTTTAGGCTCCAAAGTTCAAATCTAAAATCCACCATTGTCAAAATGACAAATGACCTAGTAATGTAAAGAAGTTCATTTTGCCTTTCCTTGGAGTAACGAGCTCTCTTTCATTCACATATATCAGGCAATTAGGAGTTTTTTAGAGTTTTTAAATACCTCTGACAGTTTCGATGGATCTCTTCCGTCTTCCTCAGAACGTCATCCAGATGTCGGGGATGACTACCCTGTCAGCTGATGTTACTGTCAAGTTTGACTGGTCGACCACGCCCGCCTCCTGCCATCAGATCACCCCCTCTCCAAGACGGTACTCCAGGTGTGGGACAGGTTGTAGGCTCCCTCATCCCTGTTCATCATCATGGGGTCACGTTTCCTGATTTCTACCGCCTCCATTATCCAACGTTGGAACCGAAACCTCTTCTGCGCAGATGACTCTGGCTTCTTCCCAGTTTATGATGTAGTTCTCCCTCCGACAGTGATCGGCTTCAGTAGCATCAGCTGACAGGCAGGTCATCCCCAACATCTGGATGGCGTTCTGAGGAAGACGGAAGAGATCTGTCGAAACTGTCAAAGGTGTTTAGAAACTTTTTTAAAATTCTTAAATGCCTGATATATATGGATGAAAGAAAGCCAAATAACCTGTTTCCGAGACTTTCTGAGAAACAAAATGCCACAATATCGACATCTGTAACTGCTGCATCTCTGAATAGCATCATAGCGTTCTATCAAAATAAAAGCCTTCTGCTTCTGTCATGCTTTTAATGTATTTATTTTATTGTGTTTGAAATCTGCATCTGTACCAGGAGTTTACCAGACTGTAAAAAACTGAGACTGAACTTCTTTGGTTAAGAGACACTAACATTATTCAAAGTTTACTTCTGTTATTTAAAAGCAGCTGCAGCAGCAGTGTGTCAGGTGAGCTCAGCGTTTCGTCATCTGATGCCTGATGTCTGTGTTAAACTCATTCACACCGGGATGTTTGGATTAATGGCAGTCTGACTGACGGAGGTGGAAGTTCTAAACTCTCCAAACCTCGGTGTGAAACCGGCTGCGACGGAGGATTTCATGGAAACAAAGCTTCAGTCTGAATGTGAAGGAACTAATTAATACATTGTCAGGAGGCTCTTTCTGATAAAATGCCGTCTGCTAAAAAGGAAACCGTGTGTTCTCGTTTTCATGTTCAGTGTTTGGGCTGAATGCAGCAGCTGGTAATCAGACAGAAGTCACATAGACGAAGCATAAAGAGACAAGACGAACTCCCACAGAGAACAGCTTCCACCCACAGTGTTCAGACGCTGCCGAGGAGAACGTTATGGCATGAGCAACTAGCATTCAGCTCTTAAGTAACTCCATTAACATAAGACGGCACATGGGATTAGCATTTTAAAGGATGGAATAAGAGAAATAGTGAAAAAGATAATTTAATTTCTTAGTGGTTCCTGTAACATCATTAAAAGTTGATATTTGGTAAATATGACCAGACAAGGTTCCAGTTCTTAGATGTTTAGACTAAATGTTGATGTGGACTCATTGATAAGAAACACAAACTGGTGTTCATAGGGGTCTAGATGTTGCTGTTCATAGAGGTCTAGATATTTGTCTTCGTGGGGTCTAGGTGTTGATGTTCGTATGAGTTTAGATGTTGGTGTCCATAGGGGTCTACATGTTGGTGTCCATAGGGCTCTACATGTTGGTGTCTGTAGGGGTCTAGATGTTGGTGTTCATAGAGGTCTAGATATTTGTCTTCGTTGGGTCTAGTTGTTGATGTTCATAGGGTCTATGTTGGAGTTCATAAGGGTCTAGGTGTTGGTGTTCATAGGGGTCTAGATGTTGGTGTTCATAAGGGTCTGGATGTTGGTGTTCATAAGGGTCTAGATGTTGGTGTTCATAGGGGTCTAGATGTTGGTGATCATAGAGGTCTAGATGTTGGTGTTCATCGGGGTCAATATGTTGGTGTTCATACGGTCTAGATGTTGGTGTTCATAGAGGTCTAGATGCTGGTGTTCATAAAGGTTTAGATGTTCGTGTTCATAGGGGTCTAGATGTTGGTGTTCATAGTGGTCTATGTTGGAGTTCATAGGGGTCCAGATGCTGGTGTTCATAGAGGTCTAGATGTTGGTGGTCATAAGGGTCTAGATGTTGATGTTCATACGGGTCTAGATGTTGGTGTTCATAGAAGTCTAGATGTTGGTGTTCATAGGGGTCTAGATGTTGGTGTTCATAGAGGTCTAGATGTTGGTGTTCATAGGGGTCAAGATGATCGTGTTCATAGGGGTCTAGATGTTGGTGTTCATAGGGGTCTAGATGTTGGTGTTCATAGGGGTCAAGATGCTGGTGTTCATAGGGGTCTAGATGTTGATGTTCATAGGGGTCTAGATGTTGATGTTCATAGGGGTCTAGATGTTGGTGTTCATAGGGGTCTAGATGTTGGTGTTTATAAGGGTCTAGATGTTGGAGTTCATAGGGGTCTAGATGCTGGTGGTCTAGATGTTGGTGTTCATAGGGGTCTAGATGCTGGTGTTCATAGGGGTCAAGATGTTGATGTTCATAGGGGTCTAGATGTTGGTGTTCATAGAGGTCTAGATGTTGGTGTTCATAGGGGTCAAGATGCTGGTGTTCATAGGGGTCTAGATGTTGATGTTCATAGGGGTCTAGATGTTGATGTTCATAGGGGTCTAGATGTTGGTCTTTATAGGGGTCTAGATGTTGGTGTTCATAGGGTCTATGTTGGAGTTCATAGGGGTCTAGATGCTGGTGTTCATAGAGGTCTAGATGTTGGTGTTCATAGGGGTCTAGATGCTGGTGTTCATAGAGGTCTAGATGTTGGTGTTCATAGAGGTCTAGATGTTGGTGTTCATAGAGGTTTAGATGTTGGTGTTCATAGGGGTCTAGATGTTGGTGTTCATGGGGGTCTAGATGTTGGTGTTCATGGGGGTCTAGATGTTGGTGTTCATAGGGGGTCTAGATGTTGATGTTAATAGGGGTGTAGATGTTGGTGTTCATGCGGGTCTAGATGTTGGTGTTCATAGGGGGTCTAGATGTTGGTGTTCATAGGGGTCTAGATGTTGGTGTTCGTATGAGTTTAGATGTTGGTGTTCATAGGGGTCTACATGTTGGTGTTCATGGGGGTCTAGATGTTGGTGTTCATTGGGTCTAGATGTTGGCGTTTATAGTGGTCTAGATGTTGGTGTTCATAGGGGTCAAGATGTTGGTGTTCACGCAGGTCTACATGTTGGAAATCACAGAGGTCTAGATGCTGGTGTTCATAGAGGTCTAGATTCTGGTGTTCATAGAGGTTTAGATGTTGGTGTTCATAGAGGTCTAGATTCTGGTGTTCATAGAGATCTAGATGTTGGTGTTCATAGGGGTCTAGATGTTGGTGTTCATAAGGGTCTAGATGTTGGTGTTCATAGGGGTCTAGATGTTGGTGTTCATAGGGGTCTAGATGAATGAATGAATGAATGAATGAATGAATGAATGAATGAATGAATGTTTATTTCGAACATGTATAAAATAAAATATATTCTTTGTACATACAAAGGAAGGAAAAAAAAACAAAGAAAATAATAAAAAAAACAAATGAAAAAAAAAAAGAAAACATAACAAAACAGCACATGGTTCGAAAAAGGAGTAGGGAGAAGTAAACACTTTTTGAAAGTCCTACCCCTTTTTATTTATTTTTATTTTTTTTAACCATTTTTCGACTTTAATAGATGTTAATGTTATATTATAAAAGTTGGAATTTAACAACATATGAGATTAACCCCATGAATAAAGTAATCAATCTATTGCTGCGATGTTGTTTTTGGCAAAACACAAAGTAAATTAAAGTTGTATTGATCGAACCATGTGGGTTTCCTGCTGCTTTCTTCGATACAATTCATATTTTTGACATATTTATTTAGTATGAGGACTTGTCCATTATTCTCTTTTAAATAATCACATGACAATAAACTCCATGATGTCACAGTGATGATATCAAACCTTCTAATATCCCAGCAGATATGTGGATTTAAATTTAAGCTCCTTATCGTCTCAGAGATGGTTTTTAACGACTCAACGTGGATCTGAAATAAGTAAAACGTCTGAATGTCTGATCAGATGTGACTTTAAAGCTTCTCTGTCTGGCAGAATAATTAGAACGTGGGTTTAATGTGAAGGTTTAAAACTTTGTGGAGGTAAAAATATTTGCTTTGGAGGGACTGAAGCATAAGAAAACCTTCATGTGGGCAGAAGACATGGACATTTTATTCAAAATAATCTAGGTGAATTTTTAGAGGAAAACGACCAAAAAAGACTCGAAATAAGTGAAAAAACTGAATTTTGTATGGAAAATGTGAAGTTTAATCTGCCTTAAAGATGGTTTCCAGTTAGATTGTTGTTGGTTTAAGTGAGTTAAATAAAACAGAAAATAAAAAGCACTTCATTCTGTTTTCTCCTATGTTATTATCTCAGAAGGAGGCCCAGAGAAACAAACTGAGGACAAATAATGAAAAAACACTTTGTGAAATGGACAGTTTAGCTCGGTCTGAGTGTTTTTTGGCGCTGATGTGACACGAAAACAAGCATCTCAGATTCATCAAGTCCAAACTGGTGACCGACAGATTCGTGTTCCAATTATTTCCGTCTTTTCCTGAGACGTCAGAACTCATCTCGGCCCTGACGATGTGAAATGTTTAAGATCTGACAGCTCTGGAAAAGCAATTTGCCTGTTTTGTTCTCCAACATCTTCCTGTCCGTCAGAGGAAGCGCATCAAATATACAAAACAAACAGAATCAACATTTTAAATAGGCAGCAATTAGGAGGCAGAACTTGAATTATTGCTTTTGTTGCATAATTATTTTCCCTGAATGTGATTAATTCATTATTTGTTCATGATTTAACATAATTTTACAGACCTTTCAAGAAATTTACTCCAATTCGAATCAGGATAAAGTTTTGATGTCAATGAACAAAGATGAATTTAAATGTTTTCGGGGACACATTTATCTCTTGGGTCTTTCCTGCAGTTTCTGTTCCTGCTGATTAATCTTATTCGGATGTTTTTTTTTTCAGAGGGTTAACTAGTTAATCTACTCTTATTATTGTTGTTGTTTGCACTTTTACTTGACCTTTTCACAACAGCACTTGAGTCTTTGTGTTTTCAAGGTCTGACCAGTAGCCTTGTCCAGTACCTTCAAAATACTAAGAAAAAAGGGCTCCATGCTGCAAAGTTTGAGATTTTAGCAGCTAATAACAGTTAATTATTGGTCTTCTGGACATATGACAAAATCTGCTGGGTCATAGATATCCATAATGAAACTTGAATTATCAATTTTGATGATGTAGAAAGTTGTGTTGATTAAATTTTCTGAGTTTCATGGCCTCTTAACTTCTCATGAATGATTACGATCGACTACAGCTGCTGACTCCTCTGAGCTTATTTAAATAGAACCCATTAGATCCACTCTTTAAACTCAAACACTACAGTGGGAAAGTCTGAGGAGCTCAGCAAAGATCAGAAGAAGCAAATCATCGACTAGAACAAGTCAGAAAGTCCCTTGGAGCCATTTAAAAGCAGCTTCACATCCTAAAATCATCTGTTTGTAGTATAAAGTTCATAGTCCAGGTGTGTTGCTGCCACCATCAGGAAGAAAACACAAACTACCACCTGCTGCTGAGAGACACCTGGTCAGGATGGTCCAGAGTCAACCAGGAACCAGCAGAAAGCAGGTCTGGATGAACCAGAAGCTGCTGGAACACAGCTGTCAGTGTCCACAGGGTTGGACATCAACATGAGCTGAGAGGCTCCATGAAGAAGGAAGTTCTTCCTCTAAAAGCAGAACCTTAAAGCTCCACTGATCACATGGACAAATAAAAGGCCTTCTGGAGGAAGGTTCTGAGGTCAGATGGAACAAAGACTGAGGAGAGAAGGTGAGGCCTTCAACCCCAACAACACCAGACCTACCATCCAGCATAGAGGTGGCAGCATCATGCTCTGTGGAACTGGAGCTTCACACAAAGTCAATGGAACAATGAAGGAGGAGGATTAGAACCTAAAACCATCATCAGAAGGTTGATCTTGGACACAGCTGGATGTTTCAACAAGACAATGAGCCCAAACACATCAAAGTGGTGAAGAAATGGTTCCATCAGGCTGGAATGAAGGTTTTAGACTGGTCCCCCCAAAGTCCTGACTTAAACCATCAAGAACCTGAAGAAACCAGTCTGAGTCAGAAAGACAACACAGTTAGTTGGACTGAATCAATTCTGTCCAGAGGAGTCAAAGATGAACCAGAAGCTTGTCAACAGAAACCAGAAGAAACTTCTCACCTCGTCTCTGTTCTTTACTAATCACCTTCTTTTTCTGCATTAACTTCCTCAGTTCTCCTCATTTCTTCCCTCCAGTTCTGCAGCCTCCTCTTCCTTCTCCTCCATCTCATTTTCATCTCTTTTTACTTTCTCCCGCTCGTCTCTTTTCCTTCCATCCATCCCTCTGAAGTTCTTCTTTTCTTCCCTTCCTCTGCTTCGTCCTCAGTTCTGGTGTTTTTTAAAGCGAACGGCAGCAGCATCAGTATTCGTCTCATGCCTCCCGTCCTTTGATAGCCTCCCGTCCTCTCGGCCGCCCGGCGGAAGTGCGACTCTGTGTGAGTCTGTCCATGTATACAGCGTCGCATTAGTAGTCGTCCTCCATCCTCCCTTCCTGCCCCTCCGTCTTCTCCTTCTTCTCCCTTTTCTTCTCATTTCTCTGTTCAGCATTCAGCTCGGCTCGTCTCTCACAAGTCGTCCTCTCACTTCTGCAGCTTCCGCTCAGGATCTGAATCTCTATCTGCTGCAAATGATCCAATATTAAAGACACATGAGAGTTTAAAAAGTCACTTTTTCAACGAGGGAATTGTGAAAATATGGGAATGCATTAGAGGAATATGTAATGCCATCATCAGTCCAAGGATGGAGGAGGACTCTGTGAAGCTTCTTTATTCATGTTTCTGATGCTTTCTTGCTGTAAGTTCCGTCTTTCTGCACCCCAGAACCCACTGGTGACTTTGAAAAGCGTGTTTTCTTTTTGCAAATCACTGAAATTACAAAACTTATCCGAGCCAGAATCATTTGCTCCGACAAGATTCTGTAAAAAAAACGACATAAATCATGTTTCTGATGTTTTCTTGCTGCAAGTTTTTATCAGTTTTTGAATCTTCTGAACCCAAAAACATGCTGCTGGTTTTAAAAGCAGGTTTTGTTTTTGTAAAAATCCCCCAAATGAAAACATTTCTGAGAGCCAGAAGCAGTAAAAACAGAACTACTCAACCTTTTGATCGTCCTTGAATGTATGAATGTGTCAGAACTTAATTAAATCTAACCTTCAAATCGCATCATTGACATTCCTTTATTCCGCACGTCTCATTTCAAAACTCACCAAAATAATCTAAAAAAAACCTGAAAAATAATGTCTTTATAAATGTTTCTGATGTTTTCCTGCTGCAAGCTTTTATCAGTTCTTGAACCCCAAAACCTGCCGTTAGTCTGAAAAGTATATTTTCTTTTTAATAACCACTAAAATGACATGTATCAGAGCCACAACCGTGAGATTTTTTGACTTTCTGAATGTATGAATGTGTGAGAACGTCCAATAAATCACTTCATTCTGCACGTCTCATTAAAAAAATCACCAAAAATAAACCATTTGCTCCGTCATGATTCCGCAAAAACATAAAAATCATTTCTTTATGAATGTTTCTGATGTTTGCTGGTCATAGGTTTGATCAGTTCTTTAACCATCTGCATCCAAACATCTGCAGATGGTTTAAACAATATGTTTTCTTTTAAATTACAAAATTTATAGGCGCCATAATCTGTAAAAACAAATGAACCGCAAGATTTTAAATTGTCCAATGGCGCTTAAATGTATGAATGCATGAAAAATTAATTAAATGTCAACATAAAGTCACAACGTATTACCAACATCACTTTATTCTGCACGTCTCATTTAAAAATTCACCAAAAATAAACCATTTGCTTCGACAATATTCCGTAAAAAACTAAAAAATATGTGACGTACGCTTCTCTCAGAAAAACAAAAAACAGAATTGAGCTTAAAGATGTTCTTAAAATGGCTTGATGTGTCTTCAATATCCCTTTATTCTACATGTCTCGCTCCAAAATTCTCCAACTATAAACCGTTTGTATGGAAGAGAGTTTCCAGGCTGAAATGCAGGCAGTGTTTCCACAGAGAGACTCAGACCTTGTCCACACGTAGCCGGTTATCTCACAAAACGATTTTTCCTGTCATCCACATGAAAACGCAGATTTACGGCATTAAAAACGACTCTTTTAAAAACCTCCGACCAAAGTGAAGATTTGCGAATTCTCCGTTTATGCGTCTGCATGTGGACGTCAATAACCGGAGTTTTGTGTTTCGAAATCACTGCCTGTGACAAAATATGTCCTCACGTCACATATGCGACCTGTGTTTACATTCGGAAACAGTATGTAATGTGCTTAAAAACGCACTTATGCGGTTAGGTGTGGTTGAATTTTTTCCTAAAAATGAGGTGGTGTGTACGTCACTTTTTTTCTAGACCCGGCGACATGTGGACAAGGTCTAAGACAATCCAACCTACTGGATCAATAAAGTAAATGCGGCATGGCTCAGAAACAGTAATCATTAGGTCGTCCTCAGACGAGCCCTCCATCGTTGCTTCCAGTCATCCCGGTTCTCCATGTATCCGGCCAGCTCATCGGTTCTTTGCGCTCCTGCGTCTTTCTTTAGTACATCCACGTACGTTAGTGTTGGACAACCTCATGACCGGTGCCCATGTGTCGGTTCCCACAGCACCAATTTGCTGGCTGGCTGTTCTTGATGTTTTTGGCAATGTCCTGCTAGTCTCATCTTCCCAGCTGCTATTTTCTCGCTCACCCTTGGTTTTCCCTCATACAGAGTCTTATTGTATGTTATATGTTATTACTTAACATGTGTACTCTTCCTTATGTTAAGTACTGCTCACAACATCCTGGTGTAGCACCCATCTAGAGACTTCTGCAGGGTTAGTTTCAGGGTCAAGCATTCACAGATTCTACCGTTACATAGAGGAAGCTGAGTTTGATTTGTCTGGTGAGGTTGGGGTTCCATGCACTGGTCATGCCGTTCAGGGCTCTCCATGCAAGAGCCTTCCTCACTTTTAGATCTTGCTCAGTTGAGTTGACCCATGAGCCCAGGTACTTGAAGTCCTTGACTTCCTTCAGAGCAGCACCTCCTGTTGTTCTGAGAGGTGGGTGATCCAGTGGGATGTTCTAGATGATAACCTTAGTTTTCTTAGCATTTATCTCAAGGCCAACTTTGGTGCACTCTGACTCCACTCTGTTCAGGAGCTCCTGTGCTTGTTCCAGAGAGCAGGCTGATGTCGTCCACGTCGTCCAGGTCAGTCAGGGCTGCTGTAGGGTGTCGTCTCGACTTCCTTGGTGCGAGGGTGAAGCCAAGATCCTGCTTTTATCTACTGATGGCCTTCCTGAGTTCAGGACTATGATGAAGAGGAAGAAGGGGCGAGGTGTAAACAGAAAAGCAAGTAGCTGAAGATACATTCAGCACGGTGAAACATCTTTCTACAGCTGATGAGTCTGGAGAGGATGAAACATGCAGTTAGTCATATTCAGAATGACTCAAAATGTGTCCAAAATGACCCAAAAAACTGTCTAAACTCACACAAACTCATATAAAATGGCCCCAAAAATGATCTAAAACTGCATAAACTTGTCCAGAATTGTTAAAAAATACTTTAAATTCCTTCTACCTCTAATAAACATAAGAAGAGAGTCTGTTTTAAACACTTAGGGTAGTTATTAATTTGCTTCATAGAGCTCATTTTATCAGCCTTTTTTAACACTACAGACAGATTTCATCCTTTCATCTCACTTTTTACCTTCTTAGTGGCTCATAACCAACAGACAGCTGCACATCAGAGTTGATTTCAGCGATTATTTTTTTATCATTTTAGTGGAAAAATCCTCCAGAAGCTGCTCAGAGTTCAGAAGTTCAGAAGTTCAAAGTACCAGTAAGAGGAGTTTGAATTTCAAATCACGAGTCTGAGGGTTCATCAGACTCCAACACTTTCCAGGTGACATCATTTCAGTGAAGTCCATATTAGTCTGGAACATGTTCAGCTCCCAGAATGAATATAAAAACAGCCACAGTTCACTCAGGACGAGTCTGAAGTCAACACTTTAACCTCGTAGTCTCTGTTTGGCTTTAAATCCAATAAATCTGAGCCAAAATGAAATACTATAAACAGAATTCTGCTGGTTCTGAGTCCTGACAGAAGGAGGATGTGGGTCCAACACCTCTGTGGTTCTGACTTGTGTGGGCTTTAACCTCAATACAACAACACTGCAAACACATGTCAGTATAACAATATAAAATCACGGTAAGAAGCATCATTCCCAGTCTGAGCGCTATTTATTCTTCCTCTGATGATCCAGTTTTTCTTCTTAGATCAGTGGTTCTCAACTGGTGGGTCGGGACCCAAAAGTGTGTCGCGAAGCCTTTTTTAGAGGGTCGCAGAAGCATCTCCCCCCTAAAAAAGGTAATGGTATAAAGTATTTTATTTTAAAGGTTTCTTATGACACAGTTTGCTTTCAATAGCCGGATATTTAGTGGTGGTGACACCAGTAGTTGCCCTTTATTAACCTCTAGATTTGGTTCTGCCAGCTTATTGGAGAAATTTATGCTAAAACGTCCCAAAAATGAACAAAAATGTGCTCAGAATCTGTCAAAATGGGTAAAATATGCCCAAAAACTTGGCAAAAATGTCCAAATATACCAAAATGAGCAAAAAATTGTCCCAAGTTGTATCAAAATGAGTTGAGACTACACCCAAATAAACCTTAATTTGTTAACAGGAACAGCAAACTTCAACAATTTGGGTCGCGACCCTGATTAATAGAGACATAGTGGGTCCTGAGGCTGGACCAGTTGAGAACCAATGTCTTATATCAATAAAAAACATTTACTCATCTCAGTCTGTCTTTCAGTTTTCCTGCTGTCAGGAATCCCAGCAGGACACCTGGTGGGGTTTTAGTGTCAGTGGGATAGGGTTAGGGCTAAACCAAGGCCTGACCCTAAACCTTAAGGACAACAGGTAGTAAGATGACTTTAAACTACCGATTCAGATGTATATGTAGGTGTGCAGTGGCATTTCCGTGGTTGTTTTGTCGGTTTGCGATCACTCTGTGTCTCGATTTGTGTCTCATTCATGTCACGTTGTGTCTCTTTGTGGTCGTTTTGTCTCCTCATCCTGCAGATATGAACTACATGCTTCGGCCTCTACAGACTGTGACGGCCAAGGAGGAGGCCTTTGATCGGTGGGCTGGATTTCTCCTTGTTCCTGTTTGCAGGAAGCTGGGAGGTTCCCAAAAGAAGGTCTCATCATTTAGGCAACCAGGTCCACCTGTGGCTCTTTAAAAGGGCCTGATTGCTGCCTCCTCTGGCCACCAGCTGACTCCTCTTTAGTTTGGTTTGCTTACTCTACACATGCACTCACCACCTGCACTTCCAACACAATTGCACACACTGACTTGAACTTACACGTTATCTTTATTTAATAAATATTGTTAAACCGTTGCTTTTGGTGTGGTCTTCCTCTTTGTTTTGAGCCAGAGTAGTAACAAGACTCATCAGCTGCAGAAAGACGTTTCACCATGCTGAACGTGTCTTCAACTACTTGCGTGTTTTGTTTTGTTTTTTTTAATAAAAAATTGGCAAAATTACAATATTTATTAGATTCAGAAACCGTAAAAACAAAAGCAAGTGTAAGATTTTCAACTTCACAGCTCTGTCAGGAAAGAAAACCAAAAAAATCAGCATAAAATTGAGACATTTCATCAACAATCAGTCGCTTTATTCCACATGTCTTGTTGAAAAATCCCCCAAAATAATCTGTTCAGACTAAGAAAATGATAATAATAAAAAAATCTGCACAACCAACGGTCATGGGAGAAAGATGAACTGCAGGCAGTGTTTACGTAGAGCAGGCAGGAGACTAGTGTGGGAACAAATTACAAATAGCAGAAAATAGAAACCAAAAGGGTTTTTATCAGAAGCAAACGCCCACCAAGACCAGAATGTTGAGGCTGAAGCTGCACTTTAACCTAAAAATCACTGTTTGAAATCCAGTTTGCCGGAAAAGACATCAAAAATGCCTGGTTGTAGAGTAAAAGCAGGCTAGAAAGAACCTAAAATGATTAATTAATAGTGAAGAAACGCTTTAAGAAGTGACTCCTGTTGGGTTTTGTTGTGAACCCAGTCCCAATAAGGCAGCAATAATATAAATAAAATGAAAAAATCTAAGTGGAAACTGTCATTAGGAGCCTCAACAAGCATTTGTACAAGGAGATATTTGTTTCTCTGTACTTCAAAACCACGCAGTTTGAAATAAAGTAAAAAATAAACATTAATACTACAAGTCTGAGCTTTTTATTTTAGTAGGTTTACATCCGTACAGACAGACCTGTGTGGGAGATTCATCTCTTTCAACAAAGTTTAGAGGTTGAAAAATAACTGGACCGAACCATGTTTAGTCAAATAAAATCCCCATGTTTCATATTTCAGCCTGAAGCATTCTGGTTCATTTATTCCAGGAGGATTTCCGCCATATGCCGCCGGGGCAGATGGGAAACGTTTACCTTCACACGTCCTGGGTCTGACCCCTGAGGTTCTGCTTCCTGTTGGGTCGGACCCCGAACGCCACCTGAGGGATCAGAACCAGGTGCTCAGGTGACATCAGCAGAGGAGCAGATGATCGGCTGCATTATTTGCATTTATTTCCATTTCACGGCTCCAGTTTTTACAGTGATTCAACAGCCACAAGGTTCAAAAGGTTATTTAATAGAACGTGATTCACAGAGAACACCTTCAGCACAACTCTAACTACAGATGTCCCATTAAAAATAAATTGACCTGTGTTTTGTGTCAAAGAGTTCAGACTGACAGAGACACAGTTTGTGCCATCAGCATAGCAATAATCAGAAATATTAAATTTGTATGGCCCAGGTGCTACATGTAAACAGAACAGGACCAAGAATCGAGCCTTGTGGCACATCAAATATTAAAGATCATGATGTTCAAACATTTATTGAGACACAGTGTGAGTCAGTAATACTGAATCTCATGGTAGTCTGTACTGGGGAATGGTGTGACTGCACCTCATCATCATTTCACTATATGGGCTAAGATGCTCTGCTGCTTTTGCATTAATAACCCCAGGATGCAGTGATAGTGACCCTACAATGTAGCCATAAGGGGATTGTTTAGTGCAGCATTCCATGCAAGGAGGCAAAGAACTATCATTAAAGTGGATAATTCACCAAAGAAGGATCTAAATCTTAAGCAACCAATTTCAATCTAAAGAGGTTGTTGTTGTTGTTGTTGCAGATAGAGGAAGTGGAGGAGAACGTTGCGTGAAATGCACAGCAGAAATGTCAGACTTATACATGAAGTCTACATCTGGAGAGTCAGACTATTCTAATGTAAGTTAGAATAACTACAATGCAACGCTAAGTTGTGGTGACATTCACAGGATGCATAGACAGGAAGGAGCAGATACTGACTGTTCTGGCAAAAATATATGAAAGACTCTCTGGTTGATGCCCACATCATGATGCTGCCACCACCATGCTTCACATCATGATGCTGCCACCACCATGTTTCACGTCATGATGCTGCCACCACCATGTTTCACATCATAATGCTGACACCACCATGCTTCACTGTGGGGATGGTGTGTTTGTGGACACCCAGATCAGTTTTACATCCATCCAGGAGTCACAGTCTGAACACTACACCTGGCTGAGGAACAAGCACTGGTGTCTTTTTACCCTCTGCCTTTGAAAGCCTTTCATGGCCTGCCTTCACGTCATGATGCTGCCACCGCCATGCTTCCATCATGATGCTGCCACTGCCATGCTTCCTATCATGATGCTGCCAACACCATGCTTCCATCATGATGCTGCCAACACCATGCTTCCATCATGATGCTGCCCCCGCCATGCTTCCATCATGATGCTGCCACAGCCATACTTCCATCATGATGCTGCCACTGCCATGCTTCCATCATAATGCTGCCACCACCATGCTTCACGGTGGGGATAGTGTATTTGTGGTGATGTACAGCGTTTGGTGTTGGTTAAACATAACATCTAGTCTGATAGAAGTGGCTGGACTGAATGTGACCCATGTTCCCCTGATGGTCCCAGGTTGCCACTGAAGCAATTTATCAATATTTATTCACAATATTTAGAGGGTTGAGGAGTTATGTTTTACCTTCAGGGTGGACAAAGGCTAAAGTAACAACCAAACAGATCTATATAGAGAAAAATAATAGGACATCCTAACCAAAAACAACAAACCAAAGTACAAAAACTTAACTTTCCAAACTAAGCAAAGCCACAGAAGTGGCTTTCCAGCACTACAAACTCCGACAAGATTAACAAAACCCACCGTATGGCTGATGCTTCAGCTACTATTTGCATATATGAGCTCTTTCATATGAGGAGAAAACACAGAGAGATCAAACTGAGTATGACGACAATCACCACACCGGGAAAAATCAAGGTTTTTACCTCATTAGCGTGTCCATATGGTGTTTTCTACATGCAAGGAGACACATAATGAGCATAACAAGCAGTTTGAGCATTTCCATGTTACAACTGCAGCAAAGACGACCTGAAAAACACAGTCAGACTCTAATGGATCAGATGACTAAAGAACCATTCAAGTTGTCGTACAAGCATCCAATTTGGTGCACTCATTACCTAAAATAGAAGACGTTGGCATCATATTTTTGGAGTTTTTGAATACCTTTCAACTCCGTTATCCAATTTTCATGATATTAACATAGTTTTAAATGTTTTTGACACCTTAGAATTTAATTCTGGCAACAGAAAATATCAATGAACCTTTAAAATACAGTAAAATCTCATTAGCTCAAAGTCATAACGAAATAGCAGATGTCTTTAAATTAACTGCAGTTTGAATACTGTCAAGACTTGAAGTAAGCCGGTACTTTAAATGATTATAGTTTGAATAAATAAAATTTTGCTATAGTTGGAAAAGTCCTTATTAACACTGATGTTACCTCTGCAGTTACATCCCATACATATTACAGCACTAGATTGGTATACACTGATGAATTTTCCCCCAAAAGATGTGCAAAATATACTAAAAGGTGCCTGTTATCATGTTAGAAGGTGCAAATTTGGAGTTTACATACTAAATTCTACATATTTTGACATTAAAACCAAACAAATCACTCTAAAAGATCATACAAAGTGGAAAATATCTGGGATTGCATCGAAAATGGCTGCAAATTAAAGATTTTTCTTATATTTGCTTTAATCTGCTCCATTATTTTAACATTTTTTACATAAAAACACACCTAAAGAACCGACTCTTAACTTGCAGAGCGGAGCTTTCTGTGTCATTATTCTTCTTCAGAATCGGTTCAGAAACGTACGGCTGAATAACTCTTAAATCATTAAATCTGTCCATTGTGTAGCTTGAAGTAGTTTTACTGTGTTGATCAGAGCCATAGGTGAGCCGGTGTGCTCGAGCTGCAGCGAGTCGCAATAGATTTGGAAGTACCAAGTGGCAGAGCTTTCACAGATGTTCATGAATCGTCAGTGTAGAGTTACATCTCGCACATTTTAAGACACTGAAAAATTCTCAGCTCTAAATCTGGAACCCTGATGCACACAGACGAGTTTGTAAAGGTTTAATCAGCGACTGAAGAGCTACTTCACACATCTGGTGAAGGTCACTTCTGCTTTAATCTCATCTTAGTTTGACACTCATCCTACTTCACTTCTGCTTTACTCTCCCACTTTCCTGGAGACATTTTTGACATTTTAGATATTTCTTTGGCATCAAAAGATCGAGACGTGATATTAACCGAGGAGACGACGGCTTAGAGTGAGATCTAAATACATCTCGAGGATGTGAGGTAAAAGATTGTTTTATTGATACTGCTGTGAAATAAGGTCCCTGCAGTGAATCTAATATTCCAAAACAACATCTTTTGACTAGTCGGCACACTTTCTGCAGGTTTTTTACTCACATTGAAATCTGAGGTTGTTCGAACAACAATATCTAGGCAACTATTAAAGATAAAAACCTGAACTTTTCACTGAGATTTCTCATCACGACATTGATCCAGAATCTGTCATATTAATATCTCACAAGCAGATTAAATAACTTCTGATTAAGGCTGAGATGAAATATATGAAATCACCGAAAAGTTCTTTGAGCTCGTAAACAGAAACATTTATAAAGCAGAAGTCTGCTGGTGATATTTTCTGAACCACATGTAGCTGCAGGTTCCAATAATACAAAAAATATATAAATTATGGATCTTTAAACTAGTATCTGTTAAGTTTTTTGATTGATTGAGTACCTTCAAAGATAATTTCTAAAAAAAAAAAAAAAACATAATATACTCGTTGACTTTGGGCTGGAGAAACAGTGAGTTGAGGTCGATGGGCAATATAAAAATATATACATATGGGAAATAGAAGAGCAGTAGAGCCTGCTGCTAGTATGTCCAAAGGAAACTTAAGAAAAGGAAAGTATAAACCAAGGTTTAACTGAGCCCTAATTTACAATGATGTGCACTTTGTAATTTTATGTTGTATCACCCTGTTTTGATCCCTTACAAAGGCCTGTTGAAGGAGCTATTTTTGTGACTACGTATAGTAGTCCTTCGCCATATCGTGGTTCACTTTTCGCGGTCTCACTGTATCGCAGATTTTTAAATTATATATAAAATTCGTAGCGTACAGCAAAAGAATAGATGCACATATGGAAAACACAGCTACAGCTGCTTCCTCTTGAGCTAGTCGGTCGCTGATCGGTTAGTGGTGATCACAGCCAGTGTTTATAAGAGTGTGTGAAAGGTTAATAACAGTGTGGGGAGGGTTTATAAAGCCTGAAAATATATATTAATACATAATAAAATAAATAAATAAAGGTCGCTAATTCGCGGATTTCGTCTATCGTGGGGGTTTCTGGAACCTAATCCCCGCAATAGACAAGGGACCACTGTATTTATTTCCTCATCCGTTCACTGATCCTGTTCCATCGTGTTGGATTTTGCTTCAAATGTGAACGACTGCTCAAAGTGAGAATGTGAAATATAACTACACGTTGTCGTTTTCAATTAACAAAAAAAACATTTGCACAAAGCAAGCCTGTCCACTTTTGCATGTTGATAAGAGCATTTAAATGATAACTCAAGGGACATTTAGAACAGATAAAAATGTGCGATTCATTTGCGGTTAATCGGCAGTTAACTATGACATTCATGTGATTAATCGCGATTAAATATTTTAATCAATTGACAGCACTAATAAATATATATATATATAAAAAAGTAGTTGATATGTTAAGGTAAAATTTCAGAAATATCTTTATAAACTTTGATATTTCATGCAAACAAGAGATAATTGAGCATAAATTGTGCTAAAAATATGATTTGAGATGAAATGATGCATTTATTTAGTAAGTTTTGCTACTGATTGAGAATCTGCAATATTAGACAAGCAGATCAACTCATTTCTCTTTATGGATGAGCTGAAATATGAAAACAAAGGTCAGCTAGTGATATTTTCTGAGCCACATGTAGCTGCATATCATAACAATACAAAACTAAACATATAGAATACTTTTAATATGAAATATTCAGTCACAAACATGAAAATAAAAGGTATGTTTGTTGAACTTTCCTAACTGAGCAGGTTTGATTTTGTAGCTGGAGGTATAGAAAGTAGGTTGATATGCAATAAAAAATAACGATATGTCAAGTTAAAATGTACATATATCTTGATGAACTTCCATATTTATGCTGTGTAGGTTTCATGCAAATCAGGAAAGGCTGAGCAGAACTTGTTGTAATAATTAGATGACATGTGACGGAGTGACCCTCTGGAACTCGGTGGGAAAACCTCCTAATGACGGAGGCTGCTGCTCCTCTGTTATTGGCTCGGCTGCAGAATATTAATGAGCATCGTCCGGCTGATGGAGTCTCTAGAAGCCCTTTAAGCTGCTCTCAGCTCCGAGTGTGTCGGAGAACAGGTGTCAGCTCTGCTTCATGCGGACACCCCTCATCATTTCCTCCTGGGAGTCTGCTGGTAATTCACCCTCCGACTCTCTCTCTCTCTCTCCTGCTCCGCCAGTCGCCCCGGTGCTCTCTCGCCCCTCGTCTCTCTGCTGATGTATTTCTGTCGCTCATCCCTTCGCTGCCTCTCTGCACTCAATCTGTCTTTATTTTCGCCCTCTCTTTCCGTTCTGATTGACTCTTATCAAGACCTATTAGGGGGCTTCGGGCCACGCGCGCGCTCTCGTGCACAAATGCCCGCGTCTCTCAGCCAATCAGAGCGCGGCTGGTGCCTCGAGGGGGCAGTGACTCAGACTGTATAAAGCAGTGAATCAACAGCAATTTACTGCTGGTGTGTTTGCGCGTGATGTGCAGCCGTGTGTGTGTCTGTGTGTGTCCGTGTGCGGCTGTGTGGGCGTCTAATTGCTGATATGGTTGGGGAGTCCCGCTGCAGAAAAGTTGGATTTACCCACAAAGTCTTTCCTCGTGGCAAAGTCGAAGCCGGCGGGACATTTTTCATCAGATTGTCTCACCTACAGTCTGCAGCACATTAGCAGCACATTAGCGGCACAGCGCTAACTGTCCACACTTGGTTTAATAATGTGCAAACAAAACCGGAAAACACACAATGACAAACTGAGTCACTGCGAAGAGTCTAAATAAAGAAAAACTATGTGCTGTGCAAAGTTTTGGCAGTTGGTTTAGAATAAATTAACGCGCTCTTCAGAGGAAATCGAGTTCCTAGTGAAGCATTAAAGAAAACAAACACAAGATATAAAATTTTGCTCTTGCTTCCATTAAGTTTTTTGCTATTTTGACTTGAAACTTGTCCAAAATTACTTAAGACCTCTTTAAGATGACTGATGAAAAAAAAAGAATATTCTAAATGAGTTGAGGAGGATGACGACAGCATTAAAGCAAACTGTAACTTTGCACATATAACATCCAGTCCGAAAACTGTCCGGAAGACCGAAATGTGACAGAAAACAAGAAAAAACTATGGAAATGATGAAACAAAACACAGAACGAACAAAACAAGACAAAAAATGACAAAAAACGAAACACAAAATTACAGATGTAAGTAAAAAAAAAGACAACCACAAGACAAACGATAAAAAGAAGACATGAAACAACCAAAATGAAAACAGAATGAAAGAATGGAAAAACAAAATTATAGATTAGAGACAAAAAAAGACAACTACAAGACAAAACAACAAAAACTGGACATGGAACGACCAAAACAGAACACAAAGTGACAAGAAACAAGAAAATCAAAGCAGAGGAAGTGAGAAAAATGAGACAAGACTGCCCCAAAAAATGACGCAAATGAAGGACAGACAAATGAAGACTTGAAGCTTTACACATATAACACCAACATCTGGACCCCTATGAACACCAACATCTAGACCCTATGAACACCAACATCTAGACCCTATGAACACCAACATCTAGACCTCTATGAACACCAACATCTAGACCCCTATGAACACCAACATCTAGACCCCTATGAACACCAACATCTAGACCCCTATGAACACCAACATCTAGACCCCATGAACACCAACATCTAGACCACTATGAACACCAAGATCTAGACCACTATGAACACCAACATCTAGACCCCTATGAACACCAAGATCTAGACCCCTATGAACACCAACATCTAGACCTCTATGAACACCAACATATAGACCCCTATGAACACCAACATCTAGACCCCTATGAACACCAACATCTAGACCCCTATGAACACCAAGATCTAGACCCCTATGAACACCAACATCTAGACCCCATGAACACCAACATCTAGACCACTATGAACACCAACATCTAGACCACTATGAACACCAACATCTAGACCCCTATGAACACCAAGATCTAGACCCCTATGAACACCAACATCTAGATCCATACGAACACCAACATCTAGACCTCTATGAACACCAACATCTAGACCCCTATCAACACCAACATCGAGACCACTATGAACACCAACATCTAGACCACTATGAACACCAACATCTAGTCCCCATGAACACCAACATGTAGACCTCTATGAACACCAACATCTAGACCACTATGGACACCAACATCTAGACCCCTATGAACACTAACATCTAGACCCCTATAAACACCAACATCTAGACCCCTATGAACACCAACATCTAGACCCCTATGAACACCAACATCTAGACCACTATGAACACCAACATCTAGACCCCATGAACACCAACATCTAGACCCCTATGAACACCAACATCTAGACCACTAAGGACACCAACATCTAGACCTCTATGAACACCAACATCTAGACCCCTATGAACACCAACATCTAGACCCCATGAACACCAACATCTAGACCACTATGAACACCAACATCTACACCACTATGGACACCAACATCTAGACCCCTATGAACACTAACATCTAGACCACTATGGACACCAACATCTAGACCTCTATGAACACTAACATCTAGACCCCTATGAACACCAACATCTAGATCCATACGAACACCAACATGTAGACCCCTATGAACACCAACATCTAGACCCCATAAACACCAACATCTAGACCCTATGAACACCAACATCTAGACCCCTATGAACACCAACATCTAGACCCCATGAACACCAACATCTAGACCCTATGAACACCAACATCTAGACCCCTATGAACACCAACATCTAGACCCGTATGAACACCAACATCTAGAGCCCTATGAACACCAACATCTAGACCCCTATGAACACCAACATCTAGACCCTATGAACACCAACATCTAGACCCCTATGAACACCAACATCTAGACCCCTTTGAACACCAACATCTAGACCCCTATGAACACCAACATCTAGACCTCTATGAACACCAACATCTAGATCCATAAGAACACCAACATCTAGACCCCTATGAACACCAGCATCTAGACCTTTAGGAACACCAACATCTAGACCCCTTTGAACACCAACATCTAGACCCCATGAACACCAACATCTAGACCCTATGAACACCAACATCTAGACCCCTATGAACACCAACATCTAGACCCCATGAACACCAACATCTAGACCCCTATGAACACCAACATCTAGACCCCATGAACACCAACATCTAGACCCTATAAACACCAACATCTAGACCCCTATGAACACCAACATGTAGACCCCTATGAACACCAACATCTAGACCCTATAAACACCAACATCTAGATCCATACGAACACCAACATGTAGACCCCTATGAACACCAACATGTAGACCCCTATGAACACCAACATCTAGACCCCTATGAACACCAGGTTCTGTTTCCTACCAATGAGTCCACGTCAACATTCAGTCTAAACATCTAAAAACTGGATCCTACTGGATCCTGGTCTACTGATGTTAGAGCCTCAACAGTTGGTGAAATGTGGACCAAAGACTGTATTTTAGTAGAAACATGGATCCATCCATAGATATACACTTTTATTTCTGGAGATATTGAAACCCTAAAATGCCTTCACAGTTGTTTTTGTTTTGTTTTGTTTTGAAGGTAAAATGCAACAAACTCCCAGATCAAAAGGTTTTCACAGATCTTAAACCTTCCCTGAATTCTGCCTGATTTGACAGCAACTGATCCAGATCGTAATTTTAGTTAACGAGGACTTCTGGGTAATAATGATTCCAACATAATCACTGATCCAGCTCGGTGTTGATGCGGTCGGGGAGTGAGCAAAGTGTCTAAATAAAGAAAAACTATGTGTGAACGTTGACAGGGCAGAGTTCTGGCAGCTCGTGTAGAATGAATTAATGCTCTTCTCAAAGGAAATCCAGTTTCCAGTGAAGCATTAAAGACAAACACAAGATATGAAAGAAGACAACTTCATCTGTATGATAGTAGAACATTACAGAAAGCTGTTTGCCAGCATTTGTTTTGTTTTGCAGGATATTTAATAGAAGTTTGCAAGTTAAAATGGATGTTTGCTGTAATTTAACTGGGTTTAATAACCATCTGCAACAATTTCGCTTATCTTCAGTGCAGCGAAATCCATAGCATTCCCTCTTTTGCTTGACAGACATTTTGCTGTAATGAAATGTCCTTTACAAGTCATTATTGGTATTTATATATATATTAAAAGGTAGTGCAAATGAGGGGACAGATTGCAAAAAATAAATATTAAAAGATGCCAGATCGATGTCGGCTATAGTAGAGAACCGACCAGCATTTTTGTAATATATCCTTATGATACTGAGCGTATTTTCCAGAATTAATGAATGAAAATAACTTTTATTCTTTGTTTGTGCTGCTCCACTTCCATTAAATATATTAATATGAATTATTACTTCTAATTTTAATATTTTTACACCATAACTAATGGGTTTGTCTCGAGCCTGTTGTCATTTTAACCAAATACACATATAGAAAATAAATATTCCTGTAGAAAATACGTCTTAAAATATATTTAAAATACGTCTCAATGCTGTAAAACATGTTTTAATATAATACGTCTTTACACTGAAACCAGAAAGGCTGTTTCTGTGAATAACTGAGCCCCCTGTCTGCCCGTCCATCCACCCTGACCTCCTCCTTCTCTATCTCCTCCATAAAAACATCATTCTTGTAATAAATCTGCTGCCACTAGAGGGCGCTGGCTAAATGCAGCAGCCACCCAAGCCTGTTTTTTGTGCGTTTTCCAGCAGAAATGTGGTCCAACATGATCTGATTTCATGCAGATTTTAAAAGTGGGAGCACTTAGAAAGCAAATGAGGCCACTTGATCGGAAAATATGCAGCGTGCCGAGTTTGACCGAGAGCGGCTCGACTGTGAGGGAGTGAAGAGCTTCATTCATCGGCTTCCATCAAACCAACATCAGCTCATTTCTTACGCTGGGCCTTCAGATGCGAGGCGGCTCAGTCGTATCAATGTGGGTTTGTGAGGAAAAACAAGCAAAGTTCCTGCTGAGACTCAGAAACAGAAAATGCTCGTTACTGCTGATGAAAAGACAAATTCAACAAAGGGATGTTGGCCTTTGGGAGAAAAGACAAGAGAAGGCTGAACAACTTTTAGAGTGTAAAATGGTTTAATGACACTCTATAGGAAGGAAGTAAAACTCTGGTTGGTGTTTCTTTGAGCTGTTTACAACCGTCTTGAGAGAACATAAAACTGACGGTCTCTGATGGAGGGAAACTAGTTTTAGTGGAGGCTGATTCCTCACGAAAGAAAACTCCACAAAAACCAATAAAAGATGACTTTGGGATCAGACTTTTACCAATAAAAGAACCAAACATCCATCCTTCCATCCATCCATCCATTTTCCTCCGCTTATCTGGGGTTGGGTCCTGAAGGCAGCAGACGAAGCAAGTCATTCCAGACATAGACATATATACATAGACGCTGCGTTGACTGCCGCTGCCGATTGGAGCCAACGTGCCTATGCGGCGGCCATCTTGGTACAGTGCCACTCGCCCCTACAGTGCATTACGTCTATAGAGGAATGACATGTCTGCACTATAAAAGTGATCATAAATCAATCAGTTGTCAACATATATTGTTTGTTACAAACATCAGACATGGAGGACGGACAGGCAGACATAAATAGAACAAAAGCATCCAAGCATCCTGTGTCAAAGCTACATGTGTGACATTTTTAACAAACCAAACCGTTTGGAAATCGGTCGAAAATTCAGTGAATAATTCTACTTTAAGATTGTGGAGTACCTCTTACCTCCATAGACCTATATTCACCCCCCCTCTGCTAGCCCTGTACCAAGATGGTGGAGCTTTAGGCACGTCCCTCCACAGTCAATGCGGCGTCTACGTATATATGTCTATGATTCCAGACATCTCTTCCCCCTGGCAACCCTTTCCAGCTCTTCCTTGTTGATCCCGAGGCGTTCCCAGGCCAGACGAGATGCATAATCCCTCCAGCGGATTCTGGGTCTACCCCGGGGTCTCCTCCCAGGCGGACATGCTTGGAAAATGTCCAAGGAAGTCTCCCGGGAGACATCCGGATTAGATGTCCAAACCACCTCAACTGGCTCCTTTTGACGTGAAGGAGCAGGGGCTCTACTCCGAGCTCCTTCTGGATGTCCGAGCTTTTCACCTTATCCTATCTCTAAGGCTGAGCCCAGCCACCCTATGGAGGAAGCTCATTTGTACCCTCGATCTCATTCTTTCGGTCACTACCCAGAGATCACAACCACAGGGGTTGGAACGTAGATGGACTGGTAAATTGATCCCTCTTGTTGGAGGTTCCATTTATGACTGTCCCACCTCTTAATTTAACTTAATCAGATATACCTTCCTCAAACCAGTTAACTAGACTCCATTCTTTTGGATTTTTCGCTGATAAAAACAACAACAAACATCAGAAATCAGTTCAGATGAAGCACAAATCTCACCTCTGTTGTCGACCAAACAAGTTTTCTTGTCCGGTTTCTTCTTTTTCAGATCCTTACTGCCCCCCGATACCAGAATCATCTGGTTTTCACCTTTTAAGATAAAAAATGCAGAAGATTAGAGAGTTAAATATTAAAGGTAAAAAGACGTAGAAGAAGGAAGGAGACACAAACAAACAAGCTGTGACAGACGTCTGACTATAAAGACCTCTGCCTCTAATACTCAGTGTTTTTAAGTCGTCCTGGACATGAATCCCACTACAAGCTTCTCTGCTGCGTCCTGCTGAAATAAGATTCAAAGAGTTCAGTCCTGCCAGCTGGAGAAGAGACGTCGGAGCTCAAACCCTCCTGCCTCTGCAGAGATAACGCCGAGGGACCGACAAAGACAAAACCAGAGCTTCAATCCATGAAACCCTCACATTAAATGGCTCCGTCCTCCCAGAGAGGCAGCCGTCGTCTGTCATCGCCGCTGCTCCGACATCCCACTCTGTCTGAACACAGGATTCCCTTTAATGCTGAGAGCCGGTTTCATGTTGTCATGTGGAGCAGCAGAGGTGTGTTCAGACTGAAGATGAAGCCCATTTCATTTCACTTCTGCAGCAGAGACCTAACTTTAAAAATAGAAATAAAGTGACTCGAATCAGTGGACCGCTATCCCTAAAGCTCCTTTCCTACATGTGCTTCTTTGAAGGAATCTAAACACGTCAGTTTCACATCTGAAGGAGAACTGTTCCGTAAGAAGCAGGATGGCAAACTTACTGGGTTGGACCAAGTAACATTGTTTTTATTTTGAAAATCCACTTTCCGCATGTGTTGTTTGTAGTTTTGCATCGTCCGTTTGTCAGTTTTCCCTCGTTTTTTGATTTCCATCGTGAGTTTTGTTCCCAATTTGTTGAGTGATTATTATTTTTTGAATTCTGTTTTGGATGTCTTTTAGTTGTCTCTTTAACTTTTAATTATTAATATATTAGTTGATTATGAAATTCTGGCTGGATTTTGAGAATTTTTCTACTTTCACTCTCAAAAAAAGACCCTCGAAGCCATTTTCCAGGTTCAATATCTCCATAAGTAAAACTCCCACAGACATGAAACGTGGCGAGAACACAGACAGAATAGTTTCCATCAGATCAGAACGATTGAATGGATCCAGCAGAGGATGCATTTCTACATTTTCGCCCCTTGAAATTGGAAGAAAGCACAAAGTCTTCAAACCAGGATGGCACGGTGTCCCCAGGACGATCCTGCAAGTCAAAAATTTGTTGAAATTCGTCCAAAATGACTCAAATTTGTACTTTCTCAAAATTAGAAAAACATTCTCAAAATAACTTAACCTTGGTCCAAAATTACAACATTTATTAGTAACTGGTGCATAAAAATGGGGGAAAAGGGTAAGATTTGAAATCCAGGCTGGTATTGAGTCTCCATAAAGTTCCTGTAAGTGTAAATCTATGGATGGATCCATGTTTCTACTAAAATACAGTCTTTGCTCCACATTTCACCAACTGTTGAGGCTCTAACATCAGTAGAATCTGATGCGAGGAAAGTTTGACAAGACAAGAATCCAGTTTTTAGATGCTTAGACTAAATATTGATGTGGACACACTGGTAGGAAACACAAACTGGTGTTCATAGGGGTCTAGATGTTGGTGTTCATAGGGGTCTAGATGTTGGTGTTCATAGAGGTCAAGATGTTGGTGTTAATAGGGGTCTAGATGTTGGTGTTATATGAGCAGAGTTACAAGCTGCTTCATTGCCTGATAGAATTTTATACATGTGCTGAAACCAAAATTGAGGTTTTCTTTTATTTTCAAGACCAACAAGACGTTGTTTTGGGACGACTGTGACTCATTTTGGAGAAGTTTCAAGTCAAAATAACAAAGTACAGGCTGTTGCCTGCATACAGAAAATATTCTGGTGAAGTTTGTGAGTTTTTTTTTTCTGAGTGTCCTTAAAATCATAGACCTTGTGAAGTGGTGAAAGAACAGCAGCACAGCTTTTAGCACGACAGCAGAGTCGCCTCTCACCGTCTGAGCAATAACCTGCCTTCTTCCCCAGAAACATTTTTATCTTCCCCCGAGCAGTTGAAGCTGTCATCAGTCAGAAAGACAGAAAACTCTGCAGCAGCTGATCGTCATCTTTAAACAACTGCTGGAGGAGGAAACCAGTGCTGAAGCTGCTGCTGTACACAGTGTTAAACCAGCCAGTAAACATATATAACGCTATAATAACACTGATATGAAAAAGCTGATATATTATGCATGACTCCTGGTGGTTTAGTAGTAAAGATGCACACAAATAAGACAAATAAATAAAGGAATTAAGCGACTCTAAGCAGTGGTTCTCTATCTCTAAGTCTAATTTCAGAACTGCACTTCTGTTCGCTAATCTGATGACATCTTAACATGTCAGTTTCAAGTCTGAAGGAGAACTTCTCTGTGAAAGACATGATGATAATCTCATAAGGTCAGACCGAGTGACACTGGGTTTGGTTTATATCCTGTTTTCATTTTGAAAATCCACTTTCCGCATGTGTTGCTTGTGTTTTGACTTACTCCCGTTGAGTGTTTTCCCTCCTTTTTTGGATTTCCCAATGAGTTTGACATGTGTCTTGTTCCTACATTGTGTTGACTTCCAGTTTCTTTTTATTTAATTAGATTATTTTAACGTTAGGTTAGACCTAGTAATGTTGTCACAGGCTTTGGTTTGTTTATTTCCTGTTTTTATTTTGAAATCAACTTTCCGCATGTGTTGTGGGGTTTTACTTCCTCCCTTCGTCTGTTTTCCCTCCTTTTTTGGTTCAGTCCTCGACCTTTCTTCTTTGCCAGTCTATTCCTGTTTGACCTCCGTAATTTCAGCTCTGTCTTTTTGGATTTCTAGTTTTTTGGATTCTCTTTTAGGATGTTTTTGGTTATTTTTTTACTTTTAGTTTGTATTTTTACCCGTATCACCAGCCGTCCTTTGTTCGCTCCACTGCCAGCTGTTCCTCCGCTATTTAATTTAGTTTTAGTTTTTCCTGTCTACCGTCTCTGGGTTTGCTTTCCTCACCAATCCATGACAAACATTTTGCTTTCAATGAGGCACAAGTCTGAATTAAGAGATGCGATAAAAGTTTACTGATCCCTCGCCGGGTAAATTTGCAATTCCATGCATGCAGCTGCACTAATGAATAGGCATATGAGGCACTCCGAGTGGTTTGAAGTGATTTAAGGAAGACTTTTTCCACATTTCAGCACTAGTGTTGGTCAAAAAACATCACAGGGAACAACAAACCTAAATCCACCATGAACACCACCAGGAACCAGAAGTACTCAAACTGTAAATACATAAATAAGCACATAAAACAATAAGTGCTGCACGTGAAAATGACATAATTAAATATATATATGATCAGTTCAATTGTGTAAAGTCCATAAGTGTTAGTGCACAGATTAATAAGTAAGATAAACTAGTGTGGAACAACTGCTAAATTTAAATAATCCCAGAAATGGAATATGTGTGCACCATACCTTACTACAAAGTCAAAACCTGAATATTATTTCCCTAAAATATATTAAAAAATGGATATTAATGCAGCAAAGTGTCAAATATTTGAATAGTATTGCATTAGTGTCAAAAACTCAGATATTAATGCAGCAAAGTATAAAAAAATCTGCATATTATGGCACTACAATGTCAAAAACCTGGATACTAGTGCACCGAAACATCAACAACCTGAATATTATTTCACCAAAACTTTCAAAAATGTGGACGTTAATGCAGGAAAGTGTCAAAAAATCAGAATACTATAGAACCAAAATGTCAAAACCCTGAAAGTTAAGGCGCCAGAACAGGAATAAACTGAATACTGATGCACCACAATGTCAAAAAAGTTGAGGAAAAGATCGTGGTTTGGGTTAAAATGCACTCTTTTACAGTATTAGAAACACGCCGCAGGTTAAATTTAGTTGTTTTCTGAGAACTTGTGAACTCGTGGGACCTTTTTCTGACCTGGGATCGAATGTGATGCCAAGAGGTTCTGACTGAGTGCTGATGTGACTCCAGTTCAGAGGAAAACACAAGAACTTTCAGGATATCACTCTGAAGAAGTTCTACCTCGGTGGGACCGTCGATAAAACTCGCTTGGTTTTAATGAGCAGCATTTTTCTCAAAAGTCTGAAAACTTCTGCGGTGTGTTTGTCAAATGCGATTCTCCATCTTTGTCCCAGAAGTTTCTGGTGGTTTGATTGATGCACCTCTTGAAGCTGCACAGCTCTGGTCCTGTTCACTTCATCATATTAGGAAAGAGAAGGGGAAAAAATGTCCGTCCTGGTACGTTCATCTCTACACTCCAAACAGCTTTTTCTCAGCCAGCAGGTACCAGGCTGACAGTTGAAGCATTTCCCTTGAATTTCTAATGAACCACCTTCTTTAAATAGGAACTTTGGAGGAGTTTCAGTGAGCAGGTTTAGTTACCTGACTGCACTTTGCCGCTCATTGCCTTTTTGTTTGCCTTTCAAAAATGATAATTAAACCTATATCTTGTTGAACCAAAATCTCAAAAACCCTGATATTAATGTAGTTAGGTGTCACAAATCTGAATATTGTTGCACCAAAACCTCAACGTACATTTTTTAAAGCGTCAAAGACCTTGATATTGTTGCACAAAATGTCAAAAAAATGGATATTAATGCAATTAGGTGTCAAAAACCTAAATATTATTGTACCAAAATGTCAAAAACCTGGATAGCAATGCAATAAAATGTCAAAAATATGAATGTTATTGCGCCAAAATATCAAAAAACTGGACATTAATGCAGGAACTTATCAAAAACCTGGATGTTAAAACACCAAAACATTAAAAAATAACCATTAATGCAGCAAAGTGTTAAAAATCTGACTTTAATTGCATCAAAATGTTTAAAAGCTGGATATTAATTCAGGAAAGTGTTGAAAATGTAAATATTATTGCACCAGAACATCAAAAAACTTGACGTTAATGCAGGAATGTGTCAAAACTTGGATATTACTGCAGTTAAATGTGCCAAAAACTCAGATATTAAAGCAGTAAAGTGTCAAAAACCTGAATATTATGAATATTATTTCACCAAGACATCAACTACATTAATGTCCAGTTATCTAAGTGTCACAAACTTGGATATTAATACAGTTAGGTGTCAACAACCTAAATGTCATTGCAACAAAATGTCAAAAGCCCAGACTTTAGTGCACAAAAATATTACAAACCTATATATTATTTCACAACATGAAAAAGTGGATATTAATGCAGCAAAATGTCAAAAAAACTTGGATATTAACACATTTAGGTGTCAAATACCTAAATCTCACTGTACCAAAATGTCATAAACCTGCATATAAATACAGGTAGGTAAATATTATTTCACCAAAATATCAATTACATTCATATCCAGTTTCTGAAGCTTAAAAAATCAGGATATTAATGCAGCAAAGTATCAAAAACATAAATATTATTGCAGCAAACTGTCTAAATCCTGAAAGTTATTGCTCCTGGACAGCAAAAAAACCTGGATATTATTGCATTAAAGTGTCAAGAACATAAATGTTATTGCACTAAAACATCTATTACTATTACATCATATTACTGCAGTTAAATGTCAAAAACTCAGATATTATTGCAGTTAGGTGTCAAATACCTACATTTCATTGTACCGAAGTGTCATAAACCTGCATATAAATGCCGATAGGTGTCCAATACCTAAATAATATTTCACTAAAACATCAACTACATTAATGTTCAGTTTTTTAAGCTTAAAAAAATCAGGATATTAATACACCAGAATGCCAAAAACCTGGATATTAATGCAGCAAAGTACAAAAAACATAAATATTATTGCACCAAAATGTCAAAATCCTGAAAGTTTTTGCTCCTGAACAGCAAATAAAATGGATATTAATGCAGTAGAGTTAAAAAACCTAAATATTATTGCACTAAAACATCAAAAAAGTAGACATTAATGCAGGAATGTATCAAAAACGCAGATATTAATGCCGTTAAATGTCAAAAAACTCAGATATTATTGCATCAAAATGTGATCATCTTGAAGTTATTGCTCCTGAACAGCAAAAAAAACTGGATATTAATGCAGTAGAGTGCCAAAAACCTAAATATTATTGCACCAAAACATCAAAAGACTTGACATTAATGCAGGAACGTGTCAGACACCTGGATATTACTGCAGTTAAATGTCAAAAACTCAGATATTAATGAAGTTAGGTGTCAAAAACCTAAATCTTATTGCACCAAAATGTCAGAATCCTGAAAGTTAATGCACCAGAGCTTCAAACACCTGAATATCAAGGCAGAAAACATCTGAATACCACATGACATTTGGAAAAAATGTCCGTCCTGGTACATCATCTCTACACTCCAAGCAGCTTTCTCTCAGTCAGCAGGTACCAGGCTGACAGTTGAAGCATGAACCACCTTCTTTAAATAGAAACTTCGGAGGAGTTTCAGTGAGCAGGTTTAGTTACCCGACTGCACTTTGCTGCTTATTGCCTTTTTGTGGACTTTTTTTTTCCCCCCGGAGCTGCTTTAAATGGCCTTTCTCTGCTCTGTGGAATGAAAAAAGGGGCTTTTGTTAATCTCTGAATGGAAGCGCGAACGGCTGCTTTGGCTTTTTGCATCTTCGAGATTAGAACGGCGCTCGCAGGTGTGGAGCAGTTTAAAGTCGGGATCCTCTGAAGATCAGTCCAAGGATGAATCCTTAAACTGTCTGAGAGCCCTTTAGCAAAGCTTTGACTCCAGAAAACGATCATGCTAAAGTTCCCTCGGTGACCTCGGGGGGGTCGAAGAAGTTCAGAAGCCTGTTTTGGGCTTTCAGAGACTTTCAGGCCAACAGAGCAGATCCTTCGGCAGGACGTGCAGCTGAAGAGGAAGAAACAACACAAGAGACGCCTGCAGAGAGGCTCATGTTTGAAGCGTTTGTCTGGATTTGCTTTATTATTTTCTGCCTAATGGATCACATGTGTGGATCTGAAGGGGAAACATCCACCAGTTTTCCTTTTCTATTGATGCACGAAGGACAAAAACAACCAAAACACCTGATGGACGCTAACTTTCCCGAAGCATTTGCATTTCAAAGAGGCCGTTTCTGCCTGTTCCCACTTTCAGAAGCCTCTGAGTAGTTTGTTAAAAGTTCTATTTCCCTTCTGCTCCGACGCCACAGGAGCCGAACAGATTTCGGATTTGGGCTGCATCACGCCGAACAGGAGAAGCTTCACAGGTGTTCTTCTCTCTAATCTCAGACATGAACACAGCGTTTGGTTCGGATTTAAAAGTGAGATCACGGAGCAGAGCAGCAGCTCAGCGGATCTCATGGGGAAGCAGATGGAAACTAAATGGAGACGGAGCTGCAGCAGCTTGATGCAGCGCTAATAAGACGCTGCAGAAAGCTAAAAGACAAGCCCATTGTTTGTTCTTCAATAAAGCTGGAGGGGAGATTTCGATATCTGAGTTTGACATTAAAGGTATTTAAGGAAATCTAAGACCTGATCTAATGAGATTTTTAGGGTTTGCATATAAATAACAAACCACCTCTTGAATATTTTGCATTTTAAGCTTTCTGTGTCTCGTTTTGTTGCTTTACGATATCATGAAAAAGTCAGTCATTTGTCACGACTGCAGAGCATGCAATGGTGAGCAAAATGCAAAAAAATATCCACATGATAACATGCAAACATGGAGTTTTGTTGACAGCTTTATGGATCTGTAAATTCCTCACATTAACAAATAATTTGGCCGAGCGCCGGATCCATGAAAAGGTTTTTCCAGCACAAGATTTACAGCCTTTGCTCTAAAGCCTGATTGTAATTCAGATTTCACAGAAACAACAACAAGAACTAGAAGAAGAAGGAAGAAGAAGAAGAACTAGAAAAAGAAGAAGAAGAAAAACAAGAAGAACAACTAGAGGAAGAAGAAGAAGAAGAAGAATTGGAAAAATTAAAAGGTCTCTTTGTCTGTGTTCTGTAGAATGGTCTGACCTCATTATCATTCTGCTACAGAAGAGAGAAAACCCTCCAGCTTATTTGTGATTGGTTAAAAGAAATTCAGTCGACTTTCTGAGCCCGGAATGCAGTGGTGGTGTCCCAGAGGATTGTTTTGGCGGAACATTTGCATAAATCGCAGAAGAAAGAAAAGCAAATCTTCTGGAAAAACTTGCATTTTTCAGCGTGCTGGTTGCTGCTCGTTGTTGTTTTCTGCAGCAAAAGGGATTTAAACATGCAGAAGGTTGTGTGAATTGATGAAAATGTACATTCAGTGAAGTTTTTTTTAGTGATTGTGGTGTTTGCTGCTCCTCTTATTAGTCCCTTATGCACAAAACAAGGTCTGGTGCTTTAATAGATAGCAGAAAACCCTATTGATTAGTCCATTTAAACACCACAAACCTCATTATCTTACAGCCTCCTAAAGCATGCATAATTCAGACCTTTAGTGGCTCGTTTGCTCTGATTCGCAGAGCGCCATATGCTCTCAGCCGCTGTTTTTTCGCCGGAGCAGGTGGGGTTTCACTTTTTGAAAGTGCGAAATCTCACTTTTAACTCCAAACTCTTGTGTGATTCGGCGCCAGAGTGCAGCGATGGTTCAGGAGTGCTGCAGCAGAGGCGGCGGCTCCACATCTGTGCAGCCGGCGAACAGCTTGCATCGGGGCCGTCTCTGTTGCTGTCGACTTCCCCCGGCATCGCCAGAGAAACAGCCCGCTGCTCCGGAAAACTCTCCAAATTGGATGTCCTGTAAAAATGGAGTGACACCACCGGCTAAGCGGCTTAGAATTAAAGTGTGAAGGCACAGAGAGGAAGAGCTGGACTTGGAAACAAAAGGAGCAGGAGAAGTTTGGCAGCGGCGGCTTCAGAGGAGGTCAGGCGGAGTTTAGAGCCGTCGGAAGGGGGGAATAACACGGTTTGTATCTGGTGCTGTTTGGTTAAACGATGAGGACGGCGATAGGGAGGGAAAGCGACGCCACAGGGAGGCATTCCGGTGTGAAATGTAAGACTGACTTCAGTTTTTTGTGTGAAAAAGTCCTTGTAAACTGTGGCCCGAAGCAGCGTCCTGCCTCCACACTGAGCCTCCTGCACGTCCACTTGATAAAAAGTAAACTGCTGTCTCATGGAGGCCCTTGGAGATTAGTCGTAAGAGGATTTTCCTTTGTACACCGGACCCCCAGCTCTTCCTTTTCCTGTGTGAGCCGCCGCCGGCAAGCAGCTTGAATGGCTGGATGAGGTGTTTGAAGAGGACCCAGACCGTCCCTGTACTCACTCCACAGACACGTGGAAACCTGTTCACGCTGAAGTTTGACCCCCAGCCGGCTGGTCTGGCTTCCTGGTTCTGCTTTAACACTGCTCATAACGTCAGTTTGTTGTTTGCTCACTCAGAGGTTTCACTCTGTGGATGAAGTCTGTGTCCTTCTGATCATTTTGTGTCTTCAGGTAGAAATACAAACAGACATTACATTTGGTTTTTATCCGTCTGTGTTCTATCCTCCTTTGTAAACCATCAGCTATGCATTTCTGTGGATTTGTTTTTATGTTATCATCATATTTTCTGTACCTAAATTGACCTCTTCTGCATTTTTATATATGTGATGCTCTCTTGTTCCTAAACTTCCTGTACAATAGCTCTTGTTTTACAGACTGTTACATAGATATTAAAGAGTAAAATGACAGAAAATGGCATTAATTTACATGTTTACTGTAAAAAAAAAGGCCAAAATAGTAAATTACATCCACATCAAAAAGCAGAATTTTACAAATAATAAATTGTTCTTTCACAGTATTTAAATCTGCAAAAAATCATTGTTTTATATTATTTAAAATGTTTTTTCACTAGTTTTCCATGTTTTGTTAAATTACAGATAATATGTGGTAAATTTCACATGCAGATGAGATAAAAATATGTACATGCAGCGTATTGCAAAGAGTTTAAAAACAGCGTTCTGTATTTAAATCTGCAAAAAACACATCAGTATTTTACAGATACTGCAAAACGAAGGATTGAAAAACGTGCTATTTTACAGGTTTTCCCTGTTTTCTTGAATTGCAGGTAATATCTAGTAAAATCACAGCACAAGAAAAAGTGCTAAATTACACCTGGACAGGAAAAAATAAAGAAAAACAAATTAACAACAGAAAAATAAAATCTGTAAATGATGTCCACATTTAAAAAATGTACTTCAGCATAGAGGAATTGTTCTTTCCCAAAATAACACACAAAATGACGCCGTTTGACTGTATTTAAATATGGAAAAGAAATTAACTGTTTTACAGATATTAAAAAATGAAGGTTAACAAAATGGTACATTGAAAAAATGTTATTTTACTGATAATATGTAGTAAAATCACAGTTTAAAAAGCATAGATTTATATGTTGTTACGGTCATATTCTAGGGAACTTCTACCTCCCTCTAACTCCGTATGTGTGTGAGCGTGTGTTTGTGTGTGTGTGTGTGTGTGTGTGTGTGTGTGTAGGTGTGTGTGTCCTCTGGGCTGACTGTGCACTTCAGATCTTAGGTTGCTCTACAGCAGGAGCTGATTCCCTGATTCCCTCCACCTGCGCTGGAGCAATCTGATTGGTGCAGGCGACAGTCAGCAGCCGATCCACCAATCAGAGGGAGCCACCTGAGGTACATAAGGAGCCAGCCGACCAGACCCAGCCAGCAGGATGGAACCTGCCCTGCTCGTGTGCCTCTTTGTGTTTTGTGACTTTGTGAAACTCTGTAAACTTGCTGAGGTGCTAGATTTTGCTTAAGAGCATTACACACACCTTTAGACTTCCCTGTTAGCCTCATTAGCATTTTGAGTGCTGCATTGTATTTATTTTGTTTGTTGAGTCCGAGTAGTGGACAGTTTCTTTTGTTACCCTTGTCTTGTACATAGTTAGTTCCACAACTCTAGTTTAGAGTCTTTTCTCGTTTTCACAGCACTCATTTAGTCTTTAGGCGCCTCACTTTTGTTTTAATTGTAAAAGCTTTATTTTGTTAATAAAGAACTTTAATCTACCTTATAACATCTGGGTTTTATGTCACTTCCCCTTCCACTAGCAAGGTGGTTGTAACATATGTAGACAGTAGAAAACATAAAAATCTATAAAAAAAATGGGCCAAAACTGTAGAAATGTCCTTAGAAAAATGTATTTTAACAAAATAGTTTGTTCTTTTAAAAAAAATACAAACAAAATTTCCCCATTTAAGTGTATTTAAATCTGCTTAATTGTCATTATTTTAAATATACCTGCAGTTCTTTCTGTCTTTTTATAACCTGTTTTGAACATTAGTCTTCTACCATTTTTAAACTACTTTTTTGGCATCCCTGCTGTCAGATTTTCTGTTTTTTTGTCAAGTATTTTTTACAGGATGTTTTTTTTACAGTGTGTTGGAAACCAATTCTTCCTATATTTCTATGGCTCCCTCTCTCCCTGCTCTGCTCCCTTTCTTTCATTCATCCTCCCAGTTCTTCCTGCTACACACCTGCCACTTTAATCCCACCTGCTCTGAAGAGGACCGTCCCTCACAAGTGACAACAGCAACCGTAAACACTCAGCTTTTACACTCTGTCATTTGTTCTTCTGCTTCTTCTTCTTCTCTTTGTCTTTTCTCTGTTTTCTCTCTGCAGTCCTTTTACTGTCTCTCCGTCTGCATCACTGCCTCTCCTCCTCTTCTTCTTTAGGCTTCTTCTGTGTCTCACTCGGACAAAAGTCACCTTTGCTGTCAGGAGGTCGTGTGTGCACGTGTGTGTGTGCACGTGTGTGTGTGTTAGTGCATGTGTGTGTAATAAGCACACTTCCTCACTTTAACATTGTTATCGGACCAGTGACAGCTCGAATTCTCTGTTCTCTCTCAGTTCGACACACACACACACTTGCGCACACACACACACAATAACACACACACACACACACACACACACACAGGACAGACCTACTAACCGTAGTGAGTGCTGAGAACAATCCATTGCTGTCTCTTTCTATCAAGTCCTCTATCTGTGACTGTGTGGGCGGCGCAGTGTGTACGTATGGATGCATAGTGTGTGTGTGTGTGTTGTGTGTGTGTGTGTGTGTGTGTCGGCACTCTCGAGCGCACAGCTTTTAAATTGCTATCTTAAAGGTGACCTCCGCCGCAGACAGCAGATATAACACTCAGCTCTAAACCACTACAAACTGGACACCGGAGGATTCGAGCGGGGCTGCTTTGCTTTTAGGAGCATTATTGCTGCATGAATAGTAATTATTGTCGTCGGGACGTTTTTTTGTTTGTTTTTTTCAGTGGAAATGCAGCAAATGCTCTACATGCAAAACACACACTGGCTGCTGCACAGATAATTAAACCCACAGTCAGAGCAGCAGAAAGGACGTGAAGGAATCCAGCAGCACACGCTCATCAACACAGACACCCTCTGCAGCCTGTGTGTTACATTCTATATCCATACTTGCATGTATTTACGGCTCTATTCAGTGAGTGGTTTAAACTGCATGCTGTGTCTCGGTATCCTCAGCTGCAGGAAGTTAACATTCTCATCCAGGCAGCAGAGTTTCTATAAAATGAAATGGTAGCGCTGAGCTAACGTGATATACTTCAGTCTGGATCCCTCGCTTCCCGTCTGAGCTCTCAAAGGTCAGCTCTGTCATCGCGATTTGAAGCTTGGTCAGCAGAACAGATTTGTGCATCCAAATTGAAATCTGCACAGAAGCTTCGCCGTGTGTGTGTCTCCACCGAGATGGCAACAGATTTGGTTCAGATCAGACCCCGAGGCTGCCCAAGGACTGCGGTCGCGGCTTCGTATCAAAAAGCCACCGACGCTAATTGCACTCGGTGAAACAGTTCAGCTCATTACAGAGCTCGGAATTAGCTCTGGTCTCTGCTGTGCTGGGTTTCAAGTGTTTTCCTTTTCCCTTTGTCTCCTGTTGTCCTCGAATGAAGTCCCTCTGTGGTCACTGAGTAAACCCCTGATAACTCATCTGCAGTGAATATAAAACATATTCACTCCCTTGGAAGTTTTAATCTTTTATTGCTTTTCAACATTGAATCATAATAGACTTAAATTGGCTTTTTTTCCACACAAGACTTTACAAAAAGGACTATTTTGTGCCAAAGTGAACACAGATTTCTGAGGTCAGTGAATGTGGCTCAGTGATTGTAGTATAAAGACCCCTGTATCTGGAAGGTCCAGTCACTGGTGGTTCAGTACTCCTGGATAGAACTAGACCATGAAGACTAAAGAACCCTCCAAGAAAACCATCAGTCAGGGGATGAAACAAGAACATTTAAGTTAATGAATATCTCTTGGAGTCCCCTTAAATCCATAATTAGGATATGGAAAGAAAATGGAACATGAGTAAATCTCAGTAGAGCAGGACGTCCTCAAAAAGTGACTGAGCAAGAAAGAGACTAGTGAGGGAGGCCACCAAGACACCTATGACTCCTCTGAAGGAGTTACAAGAAGGAGACTAGTGAAGGGGGTCACCAAGACTCCTATGACTCCTCTGAAGGCGTTAAAAGAAAGAGACAGGTGACTTGGTGTGAAGCATGGCGGTGGCAGCATCATGATGTGTCTCAGCCACAGGTCCTGGAAGGTTTGTAAAGACAGAGGGTAAAATAAAGGCAGCAAAGTCCAGATAAATCCTGGAGGACAACCTGATGCAGCCTGATAGAGAACTGAGACTTGGAGAAGATTTGTTTTCCATCAAGACAGGAGCCGAAGCCAACAAAGATACACAGAAATAGTTTAGAGACAACAAAGTGAATGTTCTGGAGGCTGAGTCAAGAGTCCAGACCTCAATCCAACTGAGAACTAGTGTCTGGACTAGAAAAGTTCTGTCCACTCATGATCCCTGTGGAACCTTACACATTACAAATTTATATGATTATAGAAGGTAAAACATTAAAAATAGTCTTGCGTTGAATTTTAAATGTTCAGGGTGACACCTTGCAATGCGACAGAGAGAAAACCCAGTAAATCCCTGTGAGCCAGCTCCTGGCCACAGTAGAGAGGAAAATCTCCCAGGCTCAGGGAGGGCGGCCATCTGCCTCGACCGGTTGGAGCGAGGGGAGAAACGAACCGACGGCGAGAAACAACAAACGAAACCGCAACAGGCGGCCGGCCGACTGGTGAGGCCTGAACCGGCAGATCAGAAAACACGCAGCTCTGCAGCCAAGAAGCCCACAGGGAGGACGAAGCACAAACGCCGGGAGAGAGAAGACTCAGAGTTAATGACTGCAGGGCGGCGGATAAACGCATGGAGGGAGGGAAAGTATCACAACATACACAGCAACACAAACAGGAAGCCAAGGAAGAGAGAGGAAAAACTGCAAAACAGCAGATTTAAAAGCAGAAAGAAGTTTAGTCTGACTAAAGAGGTTGAATTAAACTGGAAACTGAATACAATTAATCTAACTGGCTTTTTTGTGTCTGTTCGTGCTCATTTTCTGTTTATTCTGGTCATTTTGTGAGTTTTTGTGGTTGTTTTTTGTCTATTTCTGGTCATTTTGTGTGTTTTTGTGGTTGTTTTTGTCTATTTTTGGTCATTTTGTGAGTTTTTGTGGTTGTTTTTTGTCTATTTTTGGTCATTTTGTGCGTTTTGTGTTGGTTTTTTGTCTATTTTTGGTCATTTTGTGTTTTTGTGGTTATTTTTTATCTATTTTCGGTCATTTTTTGAGTTTGTGTGGGTTTTTTTGTCTGTTTCTGGTCATTTTGTATGTTTTTGTGGTTGTTTTTTGTCTATTGTTGGTCACTTTGTGAATTTAAGTGGTTGTTTTTTGTCTATTTTTGATCATTTTGTGTGTTTTTGTGGTTGTTTTTTGTCTATTTTTGGTTATTATTTGAGTTTTGTGGTTGTTTTATGTCTATTTTTGGTAATTTTGTAGTTGTTTTTTGTCCGGTTTTGGTCATTTTGGTCATTGGTTGTTTTGCACTTGGCTATGGACTTTTCTGACTTATTTTAGCCAATAAAGTATGACAAAATACACAATAAGGCAAACACATAAACAGGAAGCCAAGAAAGAATCACTGACTAGTAAAACTACAGAGTCAACGTTAAAAACAAAACTTTTCAAACCAGCAACAGATCAATGCAAAACACCAGACGCAAACCCAGAGAGAAGTGCAGAGGTGCAGCTGAAGTAAAGACTCTCAGGAAGCGGTTGAGGGAATTAATGAATCTGCAGAAACAGTCTAATCAGTTGGAGGGCTGGAGCTCCTCCTCCGAACACAACCCAGTTTTAGGTTTTGCAATTAGCTTCTCGGTTCCATTAAATACGTCCCGTTTTGCCGGCATTAGCAGCGATCTGCCGGGCTGGAAATTGAATTACACTCATTATCCTGAATTAATTTGAAAGTGCTGCATCCCCCTTTTCCTGACCTTTTCTGTTCCCAACAAAACCTGAACTTTACTACCAGATTATATTGCGTTTATATGACCTGTAAGCTTCAGCAGCATCTTGATGCTAATGTCGTGTACCTTCACAGACGTGCAGATATCAGCAAATGTTTTGATCAAACATTTGTGAACTGAATAAATGTGTGTTGAGGGACTCCCGTGCAGGTCTCTGGAGCACCAACTGTGACTCTGATATTTGCATATTTGTCACCTTCGGATATAAAAACGCTAATTGTTGTTGCGCTAATCCCTCAAAGCTGCAGCAGAAACCAGTGCAGCGACCAGTTAAAGCCCAGTTCCCAGTAGCAGAGACAGTGATCCAGAGATGGACGAGTCACTGGTGACCTGGTGCTCATGATAACTACTGGTCCAGACAATGTGGGCGGTCTGTTTGTGGGTTTTTGTGATCATGTTCTGTCTCTCTGTGGTTGTTTTGTGTCTCTTTCTGTAATTTCATGTCTTTCTGAAGTCCTTTTCTGTCCCTTTGTGGTTGTTTTCGGTCAGTTTTAAGTCTTTTTTTAGTCTCTTTGTGGACATTTCGGGTCTCTTTCTGCAAATCTTTGTCTTTTTTGTGGTAATTTAGTGTCTTTTTGTGTCTGTTTTTGTTTATTTTGTCTGTTTGTGGCCATTGTTTGTCTCATTGTGGTCTTTTTTGCCTCATTTTTGTGCTTATTTTGTGATTTTGTGATCATTTCTGTTTCTTTATGGTGATTTTGTGTGTCTTTATAGTTGTATTGTGTTTCTGTATAGTCCTTTCTGTCTCTTTTTGTGTGTTTTGTGTCATTTTGCAGCCATTTAGTGTCTCTTTGTGGTCATTTTGTGCCTGTTGGTGGCTGTTTTATGTCTCTTTGTGGTTGTTTTGTGTCTGCTAGCATTTTGTTTCTCTTCATCGAGTGTTTCTGATGCTCGCTTTAGGACCGTCTTTGCACTGAGGCCTTTGACAGGGGACAGAAACATTCACGTCTCATCTACATTCACAGACAGTCGGTCAGTCGCTGTGCTGAAGTGTCACTTTGTGTCACTTTGTCACTTCAGAAAGTTACTGAGTGATTTCAGTTCTGTCCTTTGTTTCTGATCCGTTCTGCTGCCTGCTGTGAAACACTCGATCCGACTGGCAATGAGCTGCAGATGGCGCCGCTCAGACCGACCGACTCTGGACCAGCAGAGACCAGGACACAGATCTGCTGTTGAGTCAGAACACTTCAGCTCACACAGTGTCACATAAGAAAAAGTTCATGGATTCAGAACAATTCCACCAGTTTGGCTCACTTGTGGTGTAAAAGGAGTTAATGTGGGTACTAGAGATGTTTTTATTGTCTCATCGGTCTTTTAACAGTTGCAGTGGTCACTCATGTCTCAGTCTGTGCAGTTAAACAGGATATTAGACCTGAGGGACGTACCTTTACCTGTGCATGTGTTAATCTGAAATGGTTATATATATATGGTTTTATATAGCGCTTTCCCAGACACTCAAAGACACTTTACATTGCATTATTCATGGTGGTAAGCTCCGTATGTAGCCACAGCTGCCCTGGGGTAGACTGACGGAGGCCAGTCTGCTCCATCGGCCCCTCCGACCACCAACAACCACTCACTCTCACTGCATCCACCCAGGCTTCCTGGTGTTCCCTCATGGTCTCCCATCCAGGTACTGACCAGGCCCAACCCTGCTTAGCTTCCAAGTTCTGACGAGATCAGGCATTCACAAGTGAAACATGGATAAGTGTGAAGTGTGCATACAGACAGATGTAACAAAAACATTTTAAAGAACAGTAAGTTGCACATCTGCAGCCCAAGGTTTCTTAGTTTTTCAATATTAAACCAGACTTCCAGGATCTTTTAACTCATTGATATCCCTGTTTCCAAACACGAATTAAACAGCTGCCCTCAATCATCTTGTCTGTATGAAGAAGTGAGGGTATAAACTTCCTCACCTTCACAGAAGCTCTTACACTCAGGGTGGTTTTTGACTTTTGAAAACATCTTCTCTGACGTCTCTTCCTCATTTTGCTCCTTCACATTCAGCTTCTCATCCAAGAGGCTCCTTCATAACTGGAAGAAGCTTCACAGCAAACAAAGCATTTCTACTTTCAGGAAGGATTAAAGTCCTGAGCAGCAGTTTACACCGTTGGATGTATTTTCTGCTGCAGTGAAGCTTTTTAACACAGCAGAGGAACCCGAGTAGCTGATTTACTGATTCCATCTCTTATCTCTGAACTGAAGAAGCCTCTTGGATCAGAGATGAAACCAGAACCGAAAAGAAAAGTCCGCTTCCTTTAGCTGCAGCTCCTGGCTTCACTAAGACAGCTTCCAGTTTGTTTTTCTTCTTCAACATTTAGTAGAAATCGTCAACCTGCTGCGTGCATTTCAGTATCTGCTCTATCATTCCAGATAAAACCCCAGAAATCTGATTCTCTGTTTCTCCTTGTGTGTGATATTTCAAAAGTTTGCTTGAAATTTGCTTCACAGTTGGAAACAGCTAGTCCTGGTTGTTCTTTGGTTTTCCAACAGTGACTCAGTAATGGTCTGTATTCCAGAGATGAAGTTGAGTCTCTGTGAATCTGCCAGCAAAATGCAGCTAAAACTGAATCCTCTCATCTCAAAGACAGAAGGAGCTGAATTGTAACAAATTAATTTAACTTACTGCCGTTTCCACATTTCTCTGTTCTGATATTTTACAGAAAAATAATGTCCACATCAAAACTTTGTATTCTTATAAATGGTAATTCATTCTTTTACAATGATTTTTTGCACTGTTTTACTGTAAAATTACAGTTTTTACTGAACTTAAAGCAGCAAAAAATGAAATTAATTTACAGATATTTTGTTGCCCAACAAATAATTGTATATTAAGGATTTAAGAATAGCAAATAAAGTTTTTACACATTTTTTTTTAACCGATTTGGTCTGTGTTATTAAATTATAATTATTATAAGTTAGTATTACGGTGTCCTGGTGTCCTCCACCTGTCCACCAGGTGTCAATGTGTTTTCCTTTACAGAGGCTGAGTAGAGGCTCGTCAGCTGACTGAGCCACACCTGGGCCCAGTGGTTCAGCTGTACAAGACCTCCCTCATTCTCTCCAAGAGCCTCCCTCTGACAGGAGCTGGGTTTCTCCCTCCAGGGCTGAATCCAGATCTCCACCCTCTGGACTTGCAGACTGAGCCCAAGCACCCCTGACTGCAGTGGCAGTTCAGGGCGGAGCTTAATGTTGCTCATGCTATTGGCTGAATCCAACAGTTCGGGGTGGAGCTCAATGCTGCTCGTTGGCATGCTATTGGTTGAATCTAATGTTTGACTCCGCCCGAGGAGACATTGCCTGCATCTAAAAAGAGCAGCGTCTTATGCTCCTAGCATAGTCACAAACCTGTATTTGGCCCTGTATGTGGTTCCACTCTGAATTGCATTAGATACGCACATACCTGAAGGGTTAGGGTTAGATTGCCACCAAACAGTTGCAAAATGAAGTAAAATTGTATGTAATAAGACTGAACGCGATTGGTTGATGGAACGTCGAGATGGGTGGAGTCAAACATTGAGCGCCGCCCCGAATTTTGAGCTCCGCCCCAAACTGCACACTGCAGTCAGGGGCTTCTCGACTGAGCCCCCGCGGACTTCAGGTGTACGTAATGTCTGTGACGTCTTCACTGTCATCACGTAAAGTCTGCAACAGCGGGAGTCTGCTGCATTATGACTGGAGCTAGTAGACGGGCTTGGAGTCTGTTTCACTCGTTTCTGTGAGACCATTTGAGAGACTACCATGTATACGGCATACTCACATAAAGCCCTCAGCTGAAGAACGTCTTACACCTGTGAAAAGGTGGTCATTTTCCTCCCGTAGTTTAATGTTCTGAAGGGTTTGCTCATCTGTTCCTGCAAGTTGAGCTCCACCCTCAACTGCACACTGCAGTCAGGGGCTTCTCCCCCAAGCAGACTCTGGAAGTCCGCAGAAAGTCCGCTTGAGGCCCCTTGTAGACTGGATGGACTGTGGATTTGGACGCCCCTCGGCACTCCCGGACTTCCCGCGAACGTGCCCGCAAAGTCGTCGAGTCTGCAAGTGCGGTGAAGTCCGAAGGTTTGCCTTCACCAGGAGCAGGGTTAGGAGTTTGGTTTGGTTCTTTAATTCACAGTTTGACTGGTTTAGTTAAAATAAAATATTTATTTTAGTCACTATACAATTGTTGTCTCCTTGTTTTTTGTTAGAGTTTTGAGCCAAGCTGGAACAATTAGTCAGAAAAAATGGGCCAAAAGTGTAGATAATGTCCGTGTACATAATGTGACTGTAAAAGTAGAAGTAGTAGTAGTAGGAGTTTTACTGTGTTCTTAAATCAGCTAAAATATTACTTTTATAATATTTTCTATTATTTTTGGGTTCCCTTGCTGCCAGATTTTCACTGTCTTCTTACGGATTTTAAGTTATTTGCCTGTTTTTACGCTGTGCGGCGCACTTTTTGTACTTTGGAAGAAAATAAAGTCGGAGCCTCTTCGGTAAAGATCAGTTTTCAGACACGTCTACTAATGAGCCTTAATGTTTTCAGTCGTGTTACTGCTGTCGGTGAACTGTGTCATCTGCTTTAGCTAGCTTCATTGGTTACACACGGGAGTCCTGATTAATTAAACAGAAAGTTTTAATCTGTGTCTGACTGTTAAACTGAACACTGAGTTATTCCGGCTCAACAGCAACAACAGCAGCAGCAACAGTCCTAACAGACACGAGTACCAGCAGCTAAGTGACAAACAAAGTGTGTTGTTGTTGTTGTCAGGTGGATTGTGTGAAGGTGATTCCTCTTCTCTCTTATCTAGTTGTTCTCTGTCAGCCTGCTGTCTGCTGCACCGCAAACAAACAACACAACACACTTGGTGTAGGCTGTAACACACACCGACACACACTCACTGTGATCCGCTGACCGACACACAAACACACACATCAGGTGGAATAAACAGCAGCCTGGTGGACAGTGACAGTCAACCCGGCAAGACACACAACTCAGTGAGATAAGATAAGATAGCAGGAGTTGCAGCAGAGAAGGGGGTGATGCAAAATAATCATAAAAATGATTATGATTAAAAATAAAAATGAACAAGAACCATGATAAAACCTTTGTACACAAGAACAAATAACCAGACAAAAAAAAAAAACGGGACACGAGATGACAAAAGTGACACAAAAGGACAGAAAAGACACAAAAAGAGACAAAGATGAGACACAACCGTCCCAAAGAGACAGAAAAGGACAAGAAAAGAGACACAAAATGAGCACAGAGACAAATGAAGCAAGAAAAAACAAGACACAGACTGACAAAAACGACACAAAACAAGAAAAACACGATCAAACTGTCTCTTCAGGCTGTAAATAGTTCAATATCGACAGTATGTGGAAACAGCATTTGGTCCAGTCTTTTAACATCTATGGAAACATGTTGGACATGTTGATTGACTTTTCTAATTCAGTAAAATAATTTTCAGACATCTCTGAGTTCTATCTCTTTCTTCATTACCCCTTTTCCACTGAGCTGGTTCCAGGTCTAGTTCAGAGCCAGAGCCTGACTTAGCACCAGTTCTTTGTGTTTCCACCACCTAATCACCGGCTCCAGGTGCTCGAAACTGGAGCTCAGCAAGCACCAACTCTTTGCTGGTCCAGAGCTAAGCATCGAGTACGTCAGGGGCTGGGGGCGGGGTTATGGTGACCAACCATCAACGGTGGAAAGGGACACACAAGCGCTAATTAGTGTCCTTGTTCTCCAGGACGTCCCTGGTCCCATCACACATGTATTGGAATGACTCCCGGGACACACAGAAGTTTACCACAAACTGTTGACCTGAAATCCGCTACAGTTGTGTCCCACCAGTAGCGTGATCATGGATGTGTCCAGGCAACAGGAGGACCTCCGCCTCACAATCAGCCTTAAGACCATCTATAGAGATAAACATAGATATTATCATCAACTTATTGTGTTTGTTTAACTGCTATGTAATGGATGCTAGCGTAGTGGTTTTACGGTGACCCAATGGCTCCAACTTGACTCCTTGTCAATGGAAAAGCAAACAGGTTCTTAGGAGGAACCAGATTAGAACCAACTAAGCACCAGAACTAGCCCCTGGTTCTTCTTGGTGGAAAAGGGGTACGTGTTGTTCTCTTTCCTTAGAGCTGCAGGACTTTAGACTGCAATGAAAAACTAGAATGCACTCAAGCGAGATGCAGACCCACACCGGATGCCTTCCTAAACATTGCAGGTAGCCCTGCGACCTTGACATTTGACCTTTTGATCCCAAAATTAATGAGCGACCAGGGTGGGTCAAGGTCAACTTCTGTGCTGAGTTTGATAGTCCGATCTGTCTTTGTTATCGAGTTATGGTGCGGACATACACACCCACATACAGACAGACAGACAGACAGACAGACGGCAGTAAGTTCAAGACCAAGAGGTATGACGTGGTATTCCTACCCTTAGATATACCAAAGTTCATCATTGCAAGCTCATATAGTAGATTATAAGGGGATTTTTCACTAAGTAGCACTGCGACTTTGACATTTGACCATTTGACCCCAAAATTAAAGGGTGACCAGGGTAGGTCAAGATCAACATCTGTGTCGAGTTTGATTATCCTATCTGTATTTATTCTGGGGTTATAGTGCGGACATACATACCCACACACCCACAGACAGACAGACAGACGGCCATGACCAACCTACCCAAGACCGACTCCGTTGACGTGGGTAATCAACCACAGTGAAGAAAAATGGAAAAATATAGTGAAAGTCACAAAGCAATAAATGAAATATACATATATATACGATATGATATGAAATATACATATATATATATCAATTGCAGAACTTCAATTTAGACACGTTTACATGTTTGAAGCTTGATAAAGTTTCGGGTAAATATCACGGTTTGGGTTAAAATACGACCTTGTCATTACAAGTTTGACGCTTTTTAAAAGAATTACTCAACCTGATGGATTGATTGTCAACATACTTGGAATTAACAGCAACTGATGACAAACCATTTCCAAACATTTCACTCTTTCAAACTGTCACCAAGTCCTTTCATGTTTTATTGCATTTTTTATTTGTTTTAGGAGTTTTGCTATTTGGAAATGTTTATTTGGTCACTGTGGTTTCAGATTCAGGTCGTTTCAGGCTCTTCTGACGCCACAAACCAGAAACCAGTGACTTCAGAATAATAGTGGAACAGCACGTCACTGGTAAAAGGACCATAAACAGACATAAACATCAACAACCTCTAGTTACATTTTTTTTTATCTTAATGGAAAAAGTTCAAACAGCAGAAGTAAAAGACAAAAAAGGAAAGCTATTTCTGCTTTAGGAGTGAAACGGCTCTCTGTCGGTGAGTGGATGTGAAATCTAAGCAGCCATACCTAAGGCCAGAACACACCTACACAAGATCGATACACACTAAGACACACACAGAGTGCTGATGCTGCAGACGGCTCAGTGTGAGGCGGCTGCAGTCTTTGATATTCAGATATGAGGTCGCTGAAGGCAAACACACATACACACACAAAGACACAACTCTGAACCGCACACTGCAGACGCTGCATCCATATAAAGAGGAGCTGAAACTGGATTTACATTCGCGGAGTTGACAGCTGACACTCAGGATGCTGAACTCTGGACTCAGAGCTTCTGTATTTACAGATGACGCCAGCATCATGTGAAACCTGAACTCGCTGTCGGCTGCAGCGACGTTCAACTGCTGCTGGCTGAGAGTCACAGACAGGTAAATATGGGTTCTGCAAACATGCAAACTGGGATATAAGAGTTTTAAACACAGTCGACCCACAGGACAGGAAACATTTAGTTCTGCAAACAAAGAGCAATGCAATACTTAGGATTCCAGTATAAATGTGTTTTAAGAAGCAACAAACCTGTAGAACCCTGTCTCCATGCATTTGTAACTCCTAGACTGGACTATTGTAATTCCCAGTAACTCTCTTAGAAACCTCCAGCTGAGCCAAAATGCTGCAGCCACAGTTCTGACAGGAACCAGGAACAGAGATCAGATTTCTCCTGTATTAGGGTCCGTTTACATCGCGGCATTTCGTTTTCTTATTTTGAGATTTCAAAATAAAAACCAAAAATAAACTGTTTCCCGTTTTTTTCAGTGATAATACACTGAAGGAGCACAGAATCACTGAAGGAGCACAGGTTCAGTGATTCTGTGCTCCTTCCCAGACGATCACTTTTTCACAGTAAATCCTCAAGCAGAACTCTTTTCCACTGCAGATTCACTCCTTGGGTTCGACTAAAGGTTCCAGGAACCCCTTTGGGCTTCTGGGGTTCTTCTTTTGGACTCAGCCACTCCTGTGGAGCCCTCTTCTGTCCATCTGTTCGGACACCAAAGATGTAGTCTCGCTTCTGTCGAGCCTCCTCCTCCTCTATAAAAACTCCTGTCAAGTTTTTATAGAATACTTATGATGAACCCACTTCCCAATGAAAACGTTGGGATGCAAAAAAACACCCAGGGATGCCAAAAATGGATCTTCAGGATCTCCTGTTTGGATTCGTATCCCAGCGTTTCGGATCCCAGCGTTCCGGATCCCAGCGTTCCGGATCCCAGCTTTCCGGATCCCAGCGGTGCCTCCAAAAATGTCGTGTGGAGGCAGTTTCCCCTTAAACTAAACTAAGTACAGGAGATCCTGGGGTCGGATCCCAGCGGTGCCTCCAAAAATGTCGTGTGGAGGCAGTTTCCCCTTAAACTAAACTAAGTACAGGAGATCCTGGGTTCGTAATCCCAGCGTTCCGGATCCCAGCGGTGCCTCCAAAAATGTCGCGAGCCAAGTATACCCTTTAACAGGATAATTGGACCAGCTCTCCGTTTCTAGGGTTAGGTTCTAACTGCTCATGGGTATTACCCAGTGAGTTCAGCAGAACAGCTTAAGCTGGTGGTGAGGGGACTCGCCTAGCTCTCACTGTCTTCTTCCAGACGCCTATCCCGCTTACTCTGACCGAAAACTAAACTAAGTAGCCTCGTAGCCTAGCCTTCCAACCAGTCACGCCTGTTAACGACAGCTCCCTCCTCTGTATACGACAGCACTTGGTGAATTGCTAGGTTAAGTTTAGAAGTCCGGACAGTGGACTCCAGGGATCTGTTTAAAAATCTATTTTCTTTGTAACTAGAACAACCGGTCAGAACCTTCAGATCTTATGCACACAATTGCTTAACTTTTTACATCCATGAGGTGTTTCAGGTGATTAATTTAAAAGTCTGGACCATTTCTCTTTAGATGCTTATCCAGTGTTTATTGCATATTATTGGCAAGGTTACAGCAACAGCAGATGATTATATAAAAAATTCCTGATTATGGTTAACTAATTAGGTTAATAAAACAATGCTGAGCTCTTTAAGACTAATTACCCGATTGTGTGTTTTTGGGAAAGGAGAGGACAGGCAGCTTGGCCTTCGCCACCACGCCCAGTCCTGACTTGGGTGCAATAGAGTTCCTTAAGGAATGATAACTCCGTACAAAGTCTCAGTATATCCAATAAGTTCCCCACGCAACCCAAGGGGAGTGAACAGTCCAGATCCCAAATCAGTCTTGCAAAAATCCTTTTAATCCTTGGCTTCGTTGTGGAAAAGTTTCAATAATCCAATACGATGGCAAAACGAGCTGAGGAAAGTCCTTGACTCTCCTAGCACCGGCTGAACGGCCTGAACAGGCCTCTTCTTCTGCTTTCTCTCGCAGAGGGAAGGATATATTGCTTTGTTCCATCTTCAACAAAATTGCAGACTGATCTAAACTGTTCTTTTTCTTAGTAGAGTAAAACCCTACTTATCCTGGACTAACGCCAGATCCAACCATCTTCTGCGATGTCCCCGGACAACTCCGTTTAACTTGCGTTTGTCTCTCATTTTTATACTTTCCTATATTCCTCAGAGACACATGCACCTTTCTCTCCTCCCAAAATACACTTTCTAAACATTAGCTCATTGTCTCAGCTAGCTCAGTCGCATGATTCATGATTCATACTTTCCAAAACTTCAGACATTGTCTCATCCAGTCTGGGTTCCTCGACTTCCTCTTTCTGGTTGCTACACAGTAAGAGGACTTCCTCTTTTTCTGTCAGCTGCTCAGAAAAACGTATTAGAATTACTTCAAATCTCATTGATATTATATATTTAGAATCATCACACCATCTGAATCAACTGAGACAACTTTCCAATCACTTGATTATCAAAAGTTATTGAAAACTTAAGGACACACACTTGAGCACAGACATTTTACTCCATGTCCTGTTCCTAAACTGATACACAGCTAAGTTCCTCTTTTTAGCCTGCGGAACTCTGGTTACAAAGAATCACTTTTAATCTTCCCAATAATTATAAACTGTTTCAAATCATCACTTAACATAAGAATAATTCCAAATCATCATTAAGCCTAAGCGCAATCATATCATTTTATTTATTTAGCATCTGGAAATGGCTGCTCTGGGATCTCAAACCTTGGCTCCACTTGACAAATGAAAAACGGAAAACGGGCCCTAATTCTTCATCCATTATCTGATTTATTCAGATGTGTTTGTAAATGGAAGGTAAAATTAAAATACACCCGTGGAAAACTTATTTCTCTATTTCCTGTTGGTTTTGGCTCCGTGACCCGTCCGACTTCTGAAGAGGAGCTAGAGATTTAGCGCTAGCTCTGCCACTAGCGCTAAATCTCTACTTTGCTTTCTGGCAAAGCTAAAGTAACAGAAAACCTTTAAAACGTCCCGAAAAGCAGCCGAACGCTAGCGATTTAGCACTATAGCGGCAGAGCTAGCAGCACCACAAGGTCCCTCCAAAGGGACAAATAAACCCCACGCTGGTGAAAACTCCACTGTGAAATAGTGAACAATGTGAGCCAAGCAACGTTTGGACCCCACAGTGGGTCTTCATCAGGCCACGGCACACAGCAAGGTCTGCTAACAGTGAGCTAACACTGGAGCTTTAGATACCAAATCCTTCCTCTTCAGAAGTCAGACGGGTCATGGATGGTTTATTTTTCGTTTTTATTTTGAAATCTCAAAATAAGAAAACGAATGGCTGCGACGTACACGGACCTATTAGCTTCTCTTCACTGGCTCCCTGTAAAATCCAGGATAGGATTTAAAATCCTCCTTCTAACATATAAAACTGTTAATGAGCAGCTCCATCTTATCTTAAAGACCTTATTGCACCTTATCATCCCAACAGAGCCCTTCGCTGTGAGACTTCAGGTCTACTTGTGGTTCCCAGTAGACCTCCCATTCTACTTCCAGAGCCTTCAGTTATCAGCTTCTCTCTTATGGAATCAGCTCCCAGTTTGGGTTCTGGAGCCAGACACCCTCTCTGCTTTTAAGATAAAGCTTAACACTTTCATTTTTGATAAAGCTTATAGCTAGGGCTGCTCAGGATCTCCTGAGCTTCCCTTAGTTATGCTGCCATAGATTTAGACTGCTGGGGGACTCACATGACGCACTGGGCTCCTCTCCTCTACTCTCTGTACTGTCACATATATCACCATTACATATGACTAGCCTATGTCTTCTGGGTGTGGAAAGACATTCCAGAATGTCTAAAATCAGAAGTTTATAAAGTAAATAAAAACGGTGATAAAACTGTGCCCTGTGGAGCTCCAGTTCTCGTTAAAATAGTGCCAGACTGTTTGTTCCGAAGTCTGAAAAAACTGAGGACGTGATAAAAGATTAAGTTTAAAACCCAAGCAATGGTTGTGTTGTGTAATTTAAAACTCAGTAGCTTCTCAGCTAAAACATGGGGTTGGATCGTATTAAAAGCCCCAGAAAAATCAAAGAACATGATCCTGACGGAACTCGCTGAAGTCTCCAGGTGGCTGGAGATGCTGTGGAGTATAACAAGTCGTCCACCCCCACCCCCCTCCTATAGGCAAATTGAAGGGGGTCCTGAAAGACGGAGACCTGACGGCTCAGGTGACCCAGGACAACCCTCTCAAAACATTTCATAGTGCGTGAGGTCAGGGCTGTCGGTCTGAGCTCACTGAGGCCACACGTGTTAGGCACAAGACAAGACGTTTTCCACATCATTCCACATGTGATGACAGATGTTGTAAATATGCGCTATATAAATAAAATTGAATTGAATTGTCTCCACGAAAGACCGGAAATGCAAAATATTTGTTCTGCAAACAATAAAGAGTCCAATAATATCTTCTCTGACTGACAGCAGAGAAGAAAGTTGCTCTGAATTCTGCAAACTGAAGACCAAAAACGTGTTTTCAGACACAACTGAACAAATACACAAAGAGCAGAACTCTGTCTCTACAAGATTATACAATTAAACCGTATTCTGAACAATGTTTTGAGGGAAACGTACTTTTATTTTGGTTGCAGCTATGCTAAACTGTTGTTGCACGCCTGATGCAAACCCTGCATGACTGAGAGTGGACGTGAGGTCAGTATGTGTTCTGCAAAACATGCAAATGATTAGAAACACAGTCGACCCACAGCAGAGAGAAAGTCAAATTTAATTCTGCAAACAGAAGACCAAAGAAATGCCTAAGATTCCAGTAAACACATGCTTTAAGAAGCAACTAAACACAACTCTGCACAGCTCTTTCTGCGACAGTATAGAAGACGAGAGTTCTGAAGCCCGGTCATCAGCAGAGGAGAATCTGCATCTAAACAGAAGGCCGGCATAAAGAGCAAGGTCAGGATGGTCAAGAGTCGACCAGGAACCAGCAGAAAGCAGGTCTGGATGAACCAGAAGCTGCTGGAACACAGCTGTCAGTGTCCACAGGGTTGGACATCAACATGAGCTGAGAGGCTCCATGAAGAAGGAAGTTCTTCCTCTAGAAGCAGAACCTTAAAGCTCCACTGATCACATGGACAAAGAAAAGGCCTTCTGGAGGAAAGTTCTGAGGTCAGATGGAACATAGACTGAGGAGAGAAGGTGAGGCCTTCAACCCCAACAACACCAGACCTACCATCCAGCATGGAGGTGGCAGCATCATGCTCTGTGGAACTGGAGCTTCACACAAAGTCAATGGAATAATGAAGAAGGAGGAGGATTAGAACCTAAAACCATCAGCAGAAAGTTGATCTGGGACACAGTTGGATGCTTCAACAAGACAATGAGCCCAAACACATCAAAGTGGTAAAGAAATGGTTCAGTCAGGCTAGAATGAAGGTTTTAGACTGGTCCCCCCAAAGTCCTGACTTAAACCCATCAAGAACCTGGGGACTGATGAAGAAACAAGTCCGAGTAAGAAAGACAACACATGTAGTTGGACTGAACCAATCTAATACATTGTTGTACATATTTTTTGACCCAGCACATTGTCATATTTCATGACGATCTATCATAAATCGATGAAAGACCCAAAATGCATGATTGACTCGTTATGACTGAACATGGCAGTAACTAGACTGGTATTAACGACACCTGGGATCACACAAACTAAAAACTAATGAGGCGCCATCAAACCTCTCCTTGTGCCCACAGTCTGTGTGATATCGCTTCATTTGAATTAACATTTGTCTCAGTTGACAGATGATTTGAATCCCGTCAAATGTAATTGACTGATGTCATGAATGAATGTTGATGGAGCGGTGACCCGTCCAGGTGCACCTGCCTCTCAGTTTACAGTAATAGTCACGTAGGATCCTTTGTTTGTACTGCATGATGCAAAGAGCCACACAGTCCTGCTGCTGGGACACACGAGCATCTTCAACACAGGCAGAAGCATCACTGAGCATTTGGAGCGAACAGCAGTCAGTGAGTTTGAGACCAGGACTTCAGGACCAGCTGAAACATCACTGCAGACAAAGTGGGTGTTCTTTAAAAACGTACTGATTTTCAATTTCTATCTTTAAAATGCAGCTTTCTCGACGAATATTTAAGTTGTTCTTTATTTTCTAAACTGACGTCATTGGAACAGCCTCAACTGCAAACCGACTTCAGCTGACTCTTACTGTGTTTTCACACATTTTTCATACATTAAGTTCCAATGAGTCGTCCTTCTGTTGCAGTGAACTTGCTCATTCCTTCTGACGGCAGCGTGAGAGACTGATGTGGCTCCATTCAAATCACCTGTACAGTAGCTGTTGTAAACGTCAGCTGCTGCCTCCATGTTCGTAGTTTCTTTCAGTCTCTTTAAATTTGTGGATGAGTTGAATTCACAAGTTTTATTTTTAACATGAATTGGCAGCGTAAGATAAATACATAAATTAGCTCTGAGCAAAAGATAACTTGAAAAGCAGAGGGGATTTTGTAGAATTTGTCTGCACTTCCTGTCTCCTTCCTTCTCTTTGTGTGTTCTTCATTTCCTCAGACCTACAGTATACGCAGCAGACATGTCCGTTAACGTCTCATCAACGTCATACAGTCTCCAGCTCTGTGTCTATGCCGAAGTTAGTTTCTACATGGGGACTTCCATTGTTGCATTGAAAGTCCTCCTCCTCCTCCCTCTCTCCACCTTCGTCCTCTGCCTGGGTCACCGTCGATGGCGGCGGCAGCGCTCCTCTAAACCAGCGACTCACTCTGACATCTTCACCTACAACGCAGCTGCCATGGAGCTGATCTTTGTCTTGGGGAACTTCTGCACCTATGGTGGCATATTCACTAATAATATACCAGTAATTAAAGTGGGAGGTTATGTCTCTTCAGTTGTAATCTATGGAGAGATATTACTTCATGTCCTGACCTGTGTGGAGCGCTACCTGGCTGTTGTTCACCCCATCACCTACCTGGGGCTGAGAAACGCCCGTGGGATCAGGATCAGAAACATCTGTATTGGCTGTGTTTGGCTGACGAGCTTTGCACTGATAGTTGCTGCAGCTGTAACGTCGCCTAACTCTGTTGCCATCCAACTGCTCTGTGTTTCAGTGTTTTCGACCATCGTTATTTCTTTCTGCAGCCTGTCGGTTCTCTATGTTCTGATTCGTCCAGGTCCAGGTGACAGAGACGGGTCAAAGAAGCAGGTTGACCAATCAAAGCTGAGAGCTTTCCACACCATCGCAGTCATATCAGTCACAGTGTGGTTGTGGTTTTTTGGGCTCCTTGTGATCACTGCTGCCGACATGTCACCTCTGCTGACAAATGATGCTGCCTGTTTGTTGGGGATGATAATTGGCTGGTTTAACCTGCCTAGCAGTTTGGTGTCTCCTCTGCTGTTTCTACACAGGGCAGGAAAACTATCATGTTGCTGTTAAACAATGAGTGAAGATTAGATTTGAGTCAGTCAGACTTGTGTAGTTTGTGTAGTGTAGTGTAACAGCCCGTTTTCCATTTTTCATTTTGTATTATCACTGAAAAAAAAACAGGAAACAGTTTATTTTTTGTTTTTATTTTGAAATCTAAAAATAAGAAAACGAATGGCCGTGACGTACACGGAGCCCAGAAGAACCGAAATGAGGAGGAAACGGACAAAAGACATTAAACCAGAAGACCTTTAATGAAGACTAGGAGTCTACAGGAGTCTCTAAAAACTCAGCATGACATGATGGTGTTTACAAGTGGATGTGAGAAGACAGAAGGAGGAAACAATGTGTTCAAAGTTTCATCCATGCTGAGTTGACATCCCCACTCTGCTGGTTTTTAATCGACTGGTTTCATCCCAACAACACCAGAGACTCCGCATAGACTTTCAAGGTTGCAGCAGGACGCAACGAAAAGCAGCATTCGGCCGGAAAATCCCTGCAAACTGGTGCAAAACATCTCCAGGCTGAAGCAGGAAGTCACGGTGCAGGAGGAGGAACCGACCGACGGCCAGGAGTTTTGTAATAACACAAACCTCAGACTGTGTTCGGTGCTGATGTCTGTCGGCGCCGCGTCAGACGCTGCCTCCGGCTAATGTAGGCGAAGCTTCACCGAGCTGCAGTTCAGGATGGAGGCTTTAATGAGGAGCAGCTGGAGGGTTTTATTTATTCTATTTTACCCTTCATTTATCTATTTATTTACACATGCAGTTTGTTTATTTCCCTTAATCATTATTTCTGGCCTTGTAATTAAGGTTTTACCTGCTATTTTCTTTTATTCCACTTCTTTACTTGGACGTGGCATTTTTGGTTCTTTTATTATTTTAACTGCATTGATTCATTTTGTAAATCTTTTACCGTGTTTAACTCCGTTTCCACACCTTTGCCTCTCTGGCCTCCTTCAGTTCTCTTACTGAGTTTCCTTCTTTTCTTATGTATAAATAAAGTTATTATAATTTTTATTACGTCTAACAGGAGTGTTAGAATAGTTAAAATCTGAAGCTCTCCTTGGAGCCAAAAACAAAAACAGACTTCTAACAACCCACTGCTGTAAAAACCGACTTAATAAACAAGTCAGTTTAAGCTAAAATTAAAAGTTAAGTATATTTTCTTCAGTTTCATGACATTTATTTAATGGACTACAGTTTATCATACACTAAAAAAATAGACCAACTAAATTTCATTTTCCAAATTAAGTTAATATATGATATTATTACCACTAGTTAAACTTAGATCCACTTTTTAAAAGCTTTTATTAAATAAAATTATTATTATTATTATTATATGTTTAGAAGTAAAACAACACGGCTCCATTCTCTCATATAAAGTCACAAATAGATTAAATGGTGCGTAAAAATGTACATTTTAAAACAATATACAAAGTGGTGTGCCGAGATTTTACATTTAATGATTTATTCTTAATATTCTTAAATTTTATGTTTATTACTTTGTTTTTCTGTCTGTAGCACTTCAAATATTTTATTTTATTTTAATTTTTAATTATTATTTTTAATTTATCCTTTATTTTAATATACCTTGTATAATTTATTTTATATTATATCATCTGGTGTTTCCTTATCCCATGTATTATTTATAATAGTGTTTTCCTTATTTCCTGTGTTATTTTTGAGTTGTTCATTTATAACATGATGTTGTTGGTCCTTTTTATTGTTTTATTGCATTTTTGTTTCTTTCATTTGTAAACTGCACTTTGTGTTTCATTTAATTTGTATGAAAACTGCTCTGTAAATAAAGCCTCATTTAAACTGTGAGATTATTTTCAGGTTAATTTCACTATTTCAAGGACTGTCTTTTCATTCTGTATCTTGTTTTTTTCCCAGAAAACATTTTCCATTATTATTATCATGATAATGAGTACAGATTTTTTATTTTAGTCTTTATATCGAAGGAAAAAATATAACTGTCCTCGAAATGGTTCAGTTTTTTCCTGCATCCTGCTATAAAGTGCTGCCCGCACAGATTTCATTTCATATTATGTGTCGAGGAGATTGTTTCGAATCTGGAAATAAACAGGGGAAAACATGACCCGAGTGCTTCACTGGAAAAAACTATCATTATTTTATTCACTCAGCTGTTCACTCAGTTTCTACATGCAGAGGTGGAAAACCGGGTGAATGTTTTCTCCACATCTCTTCAGTCTCCTGTTTAGTTTCATATGCAGCAGGTCTACGGGATGAAATGTTGGTTGGAAGAAATTAGTAGAGATACACTATATTGTCAGAGGTACTGGGACACCCCTCCAAATGATTGAATCCAGGTGTTCCAATCACTTCCATGGCCACAGGTGTATAAATCAAGCTCCTAGACATGCAGACTGCTTCTACAGACATCAGTGAAAGAATGAGTTGCTCTCAGGAGCTCAGTGACTTCAAGCGTGATACCGTAATAGGTGGACACCTGTGCAATAAGTCCATTTGTGAAATTTCCTCCATGTGGTAGGCCATGTAAAATCACAAAGCGGGGTCAGCGGGTGCTGAGGAGCACAATGAGCAGACATCGCCAACTTTCTGCAGAGTCAGTAGCTACAGACCTCCAGAATTGGTGTGGCCTGTAGCTCCAGAACAGCGGTAGAGAGCTTCATTAATGGGTTTCCATGGCCCAGCAGCTGCATCCAAGCCTCACATCACCAAGTATTAGATGCAGTGGTGTAAAGCACAACCACCACTGGACTCTAGAGCAGTGGAGATGCGTTCTCTGGAGTGACCAATCACGTTTCTCTGTCTGGACATCCCATGGACCAGTCTGGGTTTGGCGGTTGCCAGGACAACAGTACTTCCTGACTGCATTGTGCCAAGTGTAAAGTTTGGTGGAGGGGGGTTGTTCTTCAGGGGTTGGGCTTGGCCCCTTACTTCCAGTGAAAGGAACTCTTAATGCTTCAGCAGACCAAGACATTCTGGACTATTTGATGCTCCTAACTTTGTGGGAACAGTTTGGGGATGGCTCCTTCCTGTTCCAACATGGCTGCCACCAGTGCACAAAGCAAGGTCAATACAGACATGGATGATCCAGTTTGGTGTGGAGGAACTGGACTGGCCTGACCAGAGTCCTGACCTCAACCCTATAAAACACCTTTGGGATGAATTAGAGTGGAGACTGAGAGCCAGGCCTTCTGGTCCAACATCACAAATGCTCTTCTGGAAGATGGTCAAAGATTCCCATGAACATATTTTCGATGTATTTTATTGAAATTCTATAAAGCTGCTGAGCAGGAGAACATTTTCACAATATCATCAAACCAGCGTGTTCATTAAAACAAACATTAAAATCAGCAGGTTTGGTGAAAAGGTCCCAGTCTGGTGCTTTGTTTCCAAAACAGGAACATCAGGAGAACCATCTTAAACTCAGGTTGTATTTGCAGTGAAGTCATGCAACCAAACACCTGTGAATCTTTGGGAATGTCATCATTTTATTTTTAAATTATCCAGGGATGCTACACATTAGCTTTCCACAACCATAAACCGACTCAACCTTTCTGAGCATCATGCAAAATACAACCATTACCACGGAGCGTCAGATACAGCATTCAGTAGATACTTCAGGCTGCTTTCATCACTGGTATGTAATAGGAGGTTCTGAATGAAGCCGAGGCGTTTCCTCAGTAAAGCGTCCTAAGTGAGTGGAAGTATGTAAGTAACAGCGATGATTAAAGCTCCTAGACGCCTCTGAATGTAGGAAACGGTGCTTTAATGCTTGAATACTCTGGTTCACCCTCTGCTAAAGGAAAGGAGATAATGCACAGTTGACTGTTATGTCACCTCCGCAGACTGGATGGGCTCTAAAGCAGCAGGAAGTCAAAACGTTTCAAGGTGTTTACTGGGTTCTGTTAAGGTTTATGATCAGACTCAACATGTTAACTGTAGCACAGAAGTCTGTCGCTCAGGAGAAAGGGGGCTTTAAGTTGGATGTTTTTAAGTCAACATGGCTCAAACTGAAGACTGATAAATGCAGCAGGAGATTTATGTTATTTCTTGCATGGATTTAAGTATTATTTTCATGCTAATCGGGTTTATGCTGATCTGCGGGAAGCGTGACAGGTATTTCTTTTTAATTTTGTCACTTGTAGCCTGTATTTTTGTGTTATCAAGCACCGACTCCCTTCCTGAACACACCTTTAATGTAGAGACGTGGACATAAACCACACAGCATTCTGGGTTTTTTTTGTTTAGTTTTACAGCTCCAGCGGCTACAGGGAGAATTATACTTTATAAAATTAAGTTTATCGTCTGATTAAAGCAGCAAAATGTTGAAAAAACCTCTTAAGAAGCCTCGCCCGTCTGAGTTTCTTCCTTGCGGCGGCCATCTTGTCCTGCAGCTTAAAGAAGAAACAGCCTCCAGAGCTGCTCTGTTATTGGTGGGATCTTTGAAATGATTGGATGATAGATGCGTCCTGATTGGCCAGTTTGAACAGGAAAGACACGCCCCCTTCTCTCTATATATGTGTGTACTGAGAGAGAAGCAGGGATGGTTTTTATACGTTTTTTTTCCCCTCTTTTGCTGTTTTTGTTTCTTTTTTTTCCTTTTGGAGGTTTGCTGGTTGTTTAAAACTGTTTTTTTTTTTGGCCAGTGTTCATCAATCAAAAAACATTGTCAGTTACGCTTTTGTCTGGAAGTGTCATCAACTTTTTCTAATTATATTTATCCTCTAATTTCATGCAGAAACAGAACAGCCTCACTTGTTTTATACAGTGAAATCGTCGTGTGCAGACCGTTTGAGCCTTGGTCAACCAGCGATTTAATCAAATTATATTGTGTTAATTTAACACAACTTGTTTCAAACAACCGTAGTTGAGTTCTGCACATGTTATCAGTCAGGCAGCAAAAGAAAGTATGTGCAACAAGTACTAAAACAAGGCAAAACTGGATTCTAGACTAAAATGAATGGAAATACTAAAATATTTAAACCACTAAAAGCAACAAAAACCCATTAAAACATGTATTTATTGAGATTTTTCTTTAAAATGTCAACGGAGAGGGAAGTTTTTATAATTCTAATGTGAAGTTTCTGCCTGTTAATGAAGCTCTAGAAGCTGGTTTCCATTCTGCTCTGGGGGCTTTTAGCTGCAGATAGCTGGACTGCTATAAATATTAATAATCATGCAGCTTCCCAGTCCACAGGTTGGAGTGCATCTCGGATTGATGAGGGGGATAATTTACAAATCAGACAAACAGCAAGTCTTCGTTTAACCCGCAGCTTCCGCTCAATCGCCGCCTCGGCCTCGGCGACGACGTCTGATCGTCCCAGGGCCAAGTGTTAATAGAAATATCAGCCTTACAACGCAGCAGCCCGACGAAGTTTCAAAGGCAATGAGGGGAAGAGGACATCGCCTTCAGCTGGGTGGAGAGAAAATCGATGTGGAAAGCAGTGTGGGCAGACAGCAGCACAACACTGATGGCTGAACAGCGTTGGTCATAATTGCTGGATGGAAGCACTTTGCAAAGCAGCGGTTTGCTAAAGGCTGAGCCGCGGCTTCGGCTGCAGCGTTTTATGGCGCAAACAAGACTAAAAATATGACCCAGCGGCGCGCAGCAGCATGACTGCCTGTCAGGGCTCTTTGTGGGATCACAGAATGTAATGATCGTCCACAAAAAGCTTCTGTGTGTGCGTGAATGTTTGAATATCAGCTCGCAACCACCTCTCACCTAAGATGACAGCTCCACAAAACGGGGGATAACGAGCAATTAGAGTCATCTCTGTTCGTCCAATCAGGTCCTAATTAGCATGAAACACGATTACCAGCAAAAAAAAAGGAAGAAAAAAAAAGATAAGGCAGAGATGACTCAAATGAGAAATGATTCACCGGCGTGCCTGTTTCACATAAATGAATTTTAAAGGTGGCGAGCGGCTCAGGCAGGCTTCCGGCAAGGCGTTTATTCGCTGGGCTGATTTACGCAGCTGGATTCGGGGCTAAAATAGTAAAGCCAGAGGGGGGCGGGGGTGTTGGTTTTATTCATCTGCTCAGCGCCCAGATTAGATTAGGCTCAGAGTTTATTTCCCTTCTCTTCAGATTCATTTGCTGCAGTCATGCGTCTGATTTTGTTTCCTCTAATGCTCCTGTAACCCTGTTGACACGTACACAAGCATTAAAACAAAACCCTTTCAATGATCGATCTTACTTAGTATTATTATCATTGTTCAGCTGTTTTGTGTATTTATATTCTGCTTCACCTTTTATACACATGCAAATACATTTTAAGTCACTGATGTCGAGGGTTTGGAAACATCTATCCAAGGTTTGCAGTCTCAACATGTGGACAGTAAATATAAAGATATTTAAGTTTTGTTTATCTTCTTTCTTTTGAGTGTTTACCATCCTGCAGATCTACTGTTCTTGACTAATATCCCATTTGATTTACTCTTCTGTGCTGTGCTTTTTTGGGGGGCAGTAGGTCGTCCTCCAGGATTTCTCTAGACTTTGCTGCATTTATTTTACCCTCTGTCTTTACAAGCCTTCCAGGACCTGCTGCTGAGAAACATCCCCACATCATGATGCTGCCACCACCATGCTTTACAGTTAGGATGATGTGTTTGTGATGATGTGCTGTGACGTCTAGTCCGATGGACAAAAAGCTCCATTTTGGTCTCCTCAGACCAAAGAACCTTCTTCCGGTTGACTTCAGAGTCTCCACATGTCTTCTGGTGACTCTAGTCCTGATTTAGTATGAGCTTTTTCTAACAGTGTCTTTCTCTTTGTCTCCATGAAGCTTTGACTGGTGAAGAACAGACAACAATTATGTGTCTTGGTGGCCTCCCTCCCTAGTCTCCTTCTTGTAAGTCCTTCAGAGGAGTCATAGGTGTCTTGGTGGCCTCATTCACTAGTCCCCTTCTTGTAACTCCTTCAGAGGAGTCATAGGTGTCTTGGTGGCCTCCCTCCCTAGTCTCCTTCTTGTAAGTCCTTCAG